>JAVTVY010051120.1:0-275982 GCA_036873755.1 Hanleya hanleyi
CTGCATGTAAATACATACATATATAGTACTGTGCTGTATTTTGTCTCAAGGATTTGTGCTATATAAACTACACGTTTCTTGTTAGGAACCGTCAGGTTTATTGTAAATATTTTATGATGTACTGTTTTTCTCACTCTCAGTGTTTTCTCTAAATAAACCGTTCTGTGCTCAAATATATATTTGTGTCTTTTTCTCCGGTAAAGTAAATATCTCGTGGCTACATACCTTTCATTACTCGGATTTGCTATGATACAAATAAGGTACTTCAAGAGCACTTCAGAAGTGCATATGAAAGGTATCCTTCTGTAGAAGAGTGGATGAAGTGCCTTGCCATATAAGGACATTGAAATGCCTCAAATATTCTAATTAGGTACTTCAAGAGCACTTCAGAAGTGCCTATGAAGGTTACCCTTCTGTGGAAGTGCCGATGAAGTGCCTTTGCAGTACTTAATTAACATATTTGAGGCACACTTCAAAAGTACTTCCAAGTGACTTCATTGTGACTTCAATGCCCTTATATGGCATTGCTACAAAACAATACCCACACTGCAAGCACACTTCTGACTCTGAGCCTTGCACTTCAAGGGTAAAATATGGCCACACTTTAAAGTTACTTCAAAGTTACTTCAAAGACACTTCTGGACAGTAAGGGTAGGAACTTGAAACTTGCCACACTGTATCACTGGTTCAAGCGCTACCAAACATGTGTCACAAAATCTAAGATGACGCCGTTTGTTGATGTCACAGTGACCTCATGTTCCAAAAATAAGCCATTTTGTGGACGATTTTTCGAATATTTTATTTGAGCAGTTTTCTTCGCTGAAACTACTTGATAAATTTAGTAAATAATCATCTGATTTGAGATAAAATAGTTTTGGGTAATTTTACGTAGAAAAAAAACACACTAGTTTTTAAGGAATACGACAAAAACACAGCTTTCCTGTTACACCTTATAATGTCATCTATTTTGAATTTACCCATGATGCTCTGCCCCGAGTATTATGCAACAGATTCAAAATGACCATATCAAAAGGTATAAATGCACGGAGTTTCTTCAGTTGGAGCACCAGGAAAAAATTCCCTGGAAGAGCGGGGTGCTGAATCCGACAATACCGATTGATATTAAACAATCGCCAGTGTAGAGTTAAACAATCTCATCCGTTCCATGTAAAATTGGACAGTTCAGCTTTCCATCTCATGAAATGGAAAGTAACAAGATGGAAATGCTCAACACTGCTCCCATATTCTACCTCTGCGTCTAAAAATGAAAGTATGAAAGACGAGAATCTCCCGACGTTCCTGTATTCTCACTTTCCATCTCGCAAATTTAAAACAGAAAGGTGCAAAGCTTGACATCGCTTTCCCCTTTTGTATTTCGAGATATATTTATATGATATAGCAATTGCGCTATCTATGTAGAACCTAGGTTTACATGAGGAGTGTATATGTCAATGCGAGAGCGATAGGCCTTTTACGCCCAATTATCCCCAATCTCCAAAGATTTATCTCCCTTGAATTGGTGAGATATGTAAGAGGTGGGAAATTTGACGACGTCTGGCGACTGAAAAAACACCTATATGACTTCACAGGAAAGCCTCCCTTGGCATCTTACATTCAGACTAGAATACGTATGATTCTAAAACGTAGACTTCGTATCTCAGCTGCACCTTGTGTCTTGCGTCTGTTGATCGGTCAGAAACCCCTTTTATCATATCGGCACCGGGTTCACATAAAACCGCAGTGATAATGTAAATGCAGATTACTGACAGAAATGGGAAGGAAAATGTCGATGTCGAGCTTTCCATCATTTTTTTCTTCAATTTTATCAGATGGAAAGCAGGAATACAGGAGTTCTACTACGTTTACATCTTCCTACATTGATTTTTGCCAGACTAAAAGTTAGAATACGGGCGCGATGCCTGTCGAGCTGTCCATTTTTCTACTTTTTGTGGGTGGAAAGCTGGAATACGGAAGTGGAGTCGAGATTCTCCATCTTTCTACTTTCATTCTTGAGGTATACATGTAAGGCTTACTGGTGCCAAGAACATTACATTACAGTCACCTCACCACGCTCACAAACCTTATATCCCCTTGTCTTCGAAAAGCGAATAAACTTCCCTTTTAACAGATCGAAAAATGGTTAAAACGCATATATCTTACTTTACCTTCTCCCGATATGGCCTCTTTATGCAAAAAAGTCCATTTATCCAAATTTTAACCGACATTTCCAGACTGACCAAAATCTCGATAATTCCTCTCGCCGCAGTGCCCGAGAACGAGCGAGACTTCCTCGCCAGGGTTCGTCGCGAGCCAACTATCGCTGGTACCAGTTGATTTGAGACCAAAATGACGGAAGATGAGAGCAAGCAAACTGAGACGGCCTGTCTCGCAGGACACAATGTTATTATCCAGGGACAGGCAGGTACTGGAAAAACGTTTTTAATAAGAAAAGTGGTAAATCTTTTAAAACAACAGGGAAAGACTGTTGCCCTTACAGCCACCACGAGCATAGCGACTGACGGCTCGCGACGAACTCGGGCCTGGCGAGGAAGTCCCGCCCGCCGAGCCTCACAGACGTGTTTTGTATAAGAACCTTATACCTACCTACATGTATCTAACGAACATAGCTCATTTTCAAGATATGATGAAACTATTACATCATTGATCTTGGCAATTAAATCATTGATCTCGTATATTTTATCTAATTCCTCTCAAGCCGGTGCTAGGTGACGTGTGGTCATGTCATTCAAGATGTTTTTCCGACTTTTTACACATCTCACCAATTTATTGTCTATATGTGGTAGGATTCTGCTGGTGGACTGTTAATCATCGAGGCTCGTCCTCCATACATGCATCTTTACACTGTTGGGCAATTTCCCGAACAGACCATATGTTATTGGCTTGGTTAGCCGGTTATTGGAAAGGTATCATGAATCAGACTCTACTACACGTTGTTTAACTTGAAAGCCAGATCAATAAATATATCAGAGCATTGCGAACGGTAACCAGCTGTTAGATACTGGCCGGCAGTGCACTGACTGCGTTTGCTACTGTTTGGTTATATTCTACGGACAATAGTCTATAAGATTAACATCTATGCTATCTTGTGAACGCCATATACGCATTCGCCACCGTCCATCTGCCCCCTCCCAAGGTAGTACAATTAGCTGGATGCCTAACCTAGGTTCTTTCCGTGCACAACATTTGCTAGAAGGAAACCCCTTTGTCTGTGACGGTAAAGAAGCCAATTTGTTTGCTATCCAAAACTTGCTAACTTACATTTTTCTTGAAGTATACATACTGAAATAAAAACTGCGCTCCTGAGATGCATACAAATGGATTTATGACTGCTCAAAATGTGTTTTGGTATTATTGAGGCATTTAGAGGGAGTGTTTGTGATAAAAAAATGACAAAATATATCAAACTGAAACCATTATTGGTTCTTTAAAATAGTCAAACTTCACAGCATATTGTGTGAAAATATAATTTGGGTTTGAGATGTCATAATTTGTAAACAATCCTACCTATAAAAAGCTCAAAATATCAAAATTAGCCATGAATCACAATTTAATCAGTCATATCTCCAGTTTCATGTAATTGAAGATCGCAGTTTTTTCAAGGGTGATATTTCATCATGTAAACTTCCAAGAAAAATATGGTTTGGCAGATTATTACGGAGCCGTAAAAGGGAAATGGCAAAAATAAAAATTTATTGCCAAACAATTTTTTTTCTTTTTCACAACACGGACCCCGCGTTAGTACCACGGACCTCGTGTTATTCAACCAATGAAATATAGCCATTTAAAAATAACACGGACCCCGCGTTAATAACATGGACCACGCGTTAATAACACGGACCCCGTGTTATTCAACCAATGAAATATAGCCTTATAAACTTCCACCATTAAAGCTCTGTTGGAAAGGGACAATTTGTGACCATCGGGATACTTTGATAGAAGAGTACTTCAGTGTTGGATTGTAGTATCGCAATGTTGTCTTCGTGCTTGCAACGGAACACGAGATTAATATTTCAGAACGACACTTGAAAAGAATTCTGCGAAAACGCAATCTATATTTCATTGGTTGATTAACGCTGGGTCCGTGTTATTAACGTGGGGTCCGTCTTATTTTGAAATGGCTATATTTCATTGGTTGATTAACACGGGGTGCGTGTTACTAACGCGGGGTCCGTGTTATTAACGCGGGGTCCGTGTTATTAAAAAACAAAAGAAAAAATTGGCAGCAAATTTTAATTTTTACTATGTCGCTTTTACGGCTCCGTAGATTATAGATCGAAAAGAAATAATCAGTTTTATTAACATCATACACAAAGGAAAATTCGTAGGTAAACGCCACATATCCTTTCGGTTGAGAAAGAGTCTTTTTTTTTAATTAAGAAAGAATTTGTGTGACATAATTTCTCAGAGTTCTTGTCGACTAAATGATAAATTGCAGTCCCGCCTTTGTTTATATGCATTAAACCATCATCGACGGGAGACTTCTATGTGAACAGGCGAATAACAATAGCTTTTGATAGGGTTGGATATGAAACCCTGAGGAACGTGTCAAGAGTGTTGTGGGAAATACTATATTAAAGTAGTAATAGGGAAGGGATTCGAACCTCTGAAGAGATGTGAGATAATCGAGGTATATCTACTGGGGACCATTGTTCTCGTATCATGTTTTGGTGCCGATTCATCATTTATTTCGCCATAAAGGCGCTGAAGATAAACCAACACAATCTGATATGAAATAACTGCTCTCCATACTAAATAAATAAGTTTTTAACATAAAAACTCTCCTAATATTCTCGTATTTTGATACAGGTTCTTCCGAAGAAGCTATCCGCGCCTACATTTGCATATATTAGCCACAAGTACAATGTTCGATCAAACCTGATACTGATGTAATTACAAGCGTCTGGTCCGTCATTCATAATTCAGCCGTCATCGATTAAAGAATATTCGCGTCCATAATCCAAAGACCTTTTCCATATTCCATATAACAGCATTAGCACCAAATTCAAAAAGACAATCATGATATACATATACATAGGCTAGTTTCCTGCAAAAGAAAAGCGGTCAACAGATTTCAATGATGCCGGCAAGACATCATGATGTTGCTGATCAGTAGTTTTAATCCATGTAATATTCGTTGTAAAGTCGTCATCTAGAGAATGCTGTATCTCAGTCACGCTTTGATTGTGACTGTTCATGGAAAATTTCGAATTACTTTTAGGAACACCATTACCATTGCAACTATTAAGGGTTTTAGTTTGGAAATTCGGCGGGTTGTGAAATCTTCATTACTGAATATGCAGTTAAGAAGGCATGTGCGATTAATATTCATAAAAAAATCACTGTTTCCTGAAAGAAAATGTCTGGTTATCGGTTGCTGTGGTATCCATTGGTAACCAAGTCGACATTTAGTATTCAACCGCAAACAAATTCCATTGTCAATAATCGAAAGGCCTTTTACCAAAGTCCAAAGCATAAAATGAAAATAATAATACAAAAATAAGTTTATTTCTTGTGACAGAGACGTGGTCAACAGTTTTCAATGATGGCAGCAAGACAAATCGTAAAATCAGTATCACTGGCAAGTATTTTTTAATCCAAAAGAATTTCGAAGTCGTTTTCTAGAGTATGATGGATCTCAGTCAAGCTTGGAATGACACGTGACATTTGTATTTGAACATCATGGAGATGTAATACACACAGTGTTTAAAAGGCCCCTAGCACGAGTTAAACGAAATTAGACAACAGTTAAGAAACGTAGCGCCGGAGAATTTATTTTGCACTGGTGTCTTACACGATACGATCGTATTTTTCCGTCATTGAAAGCCTGGCCGATAACAAAAGACCTGTATCACTGTACGTGTGATTTGGTGTCTGTTTGCTATCGTCGTCTATATGATCATGCTTGATAGGGGATATCTCCTTTATTCGCCCGTGCATTCCAAGATATTACACTTTTCGTGACAGATATCGCTCGTAAGATATTCATGCCTGAAAAATAATTGTATTTCTTGATTTATAGGGAATGTTGTATAAACAGATTTTTTAGCATACTTAGTCCACGTTAATAAGCTAATAATACCTTTTTTACGTTTATATACGTATATCGATGACCTAAATTATGCATCCTCAAGGGGTTCCGGGATAAATAGTCTACTTATTATAGAAATAGGAGTATAAGAAATATAGTTTCTTAGTTGCGTCGAACCTCTAAAGGCAAATAAGATAATCAAAGTGGAGCTATTGGGAGCCATTCTTATCATATCATGTTTTGCTGCTGTGTAGTCCATCATTTCTGTTCAATCATTCTTGGAGTCGTGTCTCCCTTTCACAGAATTTAGCGTTGGTCACTTTGTTTTACAAATAGGAATTTTTCTGATTCCGTTTTACCGTATTGGAGTACAATGCTGCATGAACTAAATTCCCAGTCCTAAATTATAATGTATTAGCTAACACTTACATCATATTTCCGCATGTTTAGTGTTCAATGTTTAATTAAAACAAATGAAATATTATAGAAGGAAGAATAGGAGTCCGGTCCGACATTCACTATTCAGCCGTTGTCCACAAAAGAATTTCCGCGTCAATGTACGACAAACTGTTTTCTTTCGACAGTTAGCGCCAATTTCAAACGGGCATAAATTGAAAATTGGGAAAAAATTAATCCTGGACATGACCTTATTTTAAAACCACACATGAAAACCATTTCAAAACAGATAAATACATGGGTGAGGTCAAGTTCATCATTCGCTAAGTTGCACTGGGTAGAGGATTCCGATATCAATTCCGCTTACCGCGGGCCCAGCGGCCGTTTGGACACCATGTGTCTTACATCTCCATGGTTTTCAAATAAATAGTCAAAATCAAAAAGTGACTGAGATACATTATACTCTGACTCGGAAATTCATTTGAATTAGATTCACTTGCTTGACAGTGATAACGATTTGAATAAAATATCATGCTGTTTTGCTGCCATCATTGAAAAATAGATTTCTTTTGAATTTTCATGTTATGCCAGTTTGGAACTGGTGTTGGCTATGGTAATATGTATATTTATAAGTAGGTACACACGACACATATACAGTGTTCATATATCCGAACGACTGATCACAATTTTCTACATTTTCTTAGATCGCGTGTACGAGAAACCGGTTTAGTTGCTGGCGGCACTCGGGCATACCCGTTTATTATACCCACTTTTCCATACAGAAAAGCAAAAAAATTGAAGAAATATGACGAAAACATCACTTTTCGGCACATGGTCGCCATTTTGAATTTACTCATGATCCTCTGCTCGGGGCGTCATGCAAATAGGCTCAAAATGACCTTAATATAGCTCTCAATTATTTTTGTCGTTCCGGAGATAGAAGAGAAAAACCAAGAGTCCCCCCCCCCGGCCAGGTGGGTTAATCAAACCTTTAATGAAAACAAACAAATCGACGTTTTTTAAACAATAATGGTGCATCATGACATGTATTCATCAGTTGCACACGTAATCGGCTTGTAATACGCAGATTATAATCTACAGAAATTTGCCACCGGCATTGATGCATCTGCATCACTATTAAAAAATTTCTTGTACGCGAGCACAGATTCATATCGCTGCCTTTCAAAACCGAGAACCTTTTTTCATATAATGGGTTACAGTGAAAATCTGGGGCAATGGCAAAATATAAACAAAGGTATTTAGACTGTCTCTTGTGCGTGTTGCTGTAACCCACTTTTCGCGGACAGAATTTGCTAGAAAGATAGGATATTTGTTCACATACGAAAAATACCTTTGTCTGTGGCGGTAGTCAAGCCGATTTGTTTGTTATCCAAAACTTACCAAATTACATTTTTCTTAAAGTACACCTACTGAAATAAAAATTGCGCTCCTGAAATATTTTGGTATTTTTGAGGCATTTAGGAGGAGGGTTTGTAATAAAAATATGACAAAATATATCAGACCAAAACTATTAATGGTTCTTTCAAATAGTCAAATTTCCTAACATAATGTGTGGAAATATAATTTTGGTTTGAGGTGTCATATTTTTTGTAGAAGAGCAAATCCTACCTACCTAAAAGCATCAGAAATACCAAAATAGATAAATACCAAAATAAACCAGGGAGCAAAATTTGATCAGTCGTATCTCCAGTTATATGCAATTGAAGATCGTAATTCGAGGTTGATATTTCAGTAAGGAAATACGATTTGGCAGGTTTTTGAGCGAAAAGATAAATCGGCTTCTTTACCGGTTTGGGGTTTTTTTTCGCAAATTAATGAAGAATTTGGGTATGATATAATTTCTCAGCGTTCTTATCTTTTAAATGACAAATTCCAATCCCGCCTTTGTTTGTATGCAGTAAACCATCATCTTCGAGAGAATTCTATGTGAACAGGCGAATAATACAGTTTTGATAGGATTGGATATGAAACCCTGAGGAACGTGTCACGAGTGTTAGGGGAAATACTCTATTAAATATAGTAATAGGCATATAACAAATATATATTCTGGAGAGTTTCGAAGCCCCGAAGGAATATGAGATAATTGATATATATATACTGGGGATCATTGTTTTCCTATCATGTTCTGGTGCCGATTCATCATTTATTGCGCTACTAGGGCGTCGAAGAACACCAACGCAATCTGATATGAATAACTGCTCTCCATACTAAATAAGGAACTTTTTTAACATGAAAAACTCTCCTAATATCACATTCTCCTAATATCGTATTTTGCTAGCGCTTCTTCCGAAGGATCTATCGGCGCCTAAACGTGCATATAATAGCTACTAGTAACAATGTTTTACAAAGCTGATACTGATGAAAAATTCATCATAAAAATACTGTCTCAGAATACGTTAATTTTGAAGTTTGAAGACTAAATCTCCCTTTATATAAATGAAATTCGGTGATGTTATCAGTTGAATCCAAGAAAATGAACCAAATAAATATTAGGGTATTCACAGTGTTATCTCTTTCAAACTTAAATTATTTGCTTATTTATAGATTTATGCAAACTTTTTGGAAAAATTAGTTTAGGAGTACGATCACCTTAGCATCTACTAAGTGCTTTATTTTTTTTTTAAATTCGGCGGGTTATGAAATCTCAATTACTGAATATGCAGTTAAGAAGCTATTTACGATTCATATTCATCACAAAAAAATACTGTTCCCCGGAATAAAAACCTGGTTATAGATTGCCTTGGTAACCGTATTTCTGAAACTAAAACTATTGGTAAGCAAGTCGACATTCAGTATTGGATCATCGTCCACAAAATAATATCATGGTCAATAATCGAAAGGCCTTTTATTGTAGACAGTTACCTCAAAGTCCAAACAGGCATAAAATGAAAACAATAACACAAAAATAAGTGTTATTCTTGCGACAGAGACGCGGTCAATAGTTTTCAATGATGGCAGCAAGACAAAACGTAAAATTAGTATCACTGACAAGTATTGTTCCAGAGAAAATATTTTCGAAGTCGTTTTCTAGAGTATGATGTATCTCTGTCGCGCTTTCGAATGGGACTGTTCATATGAAGATGATGGAGATGTAATACACACAGTGTTCAAACGCCCCTAGCACGGGTTAAAAACGAGACAAATTAGACAAAAGTAAGAAACGGCAGAGAAATTTTGCACTGGGTTCATAATCCAAAGACCTATTCCATCTTCCATATAACAGCATTAGCACTAAATTCAAAAAGACAATCATGATGCTAGTTTCCTACAAGAGTAAAGCGGTCAACAGTTTTCAATGATGCCGGCAAGACATCATGATGTTCCAAAAAATATCTAATCCGTACCGCTGATCAGTAGTTTTAACCCATATGATATTCGTTGTGAAGTCGTCATCTAGAGAATGATGTATCTCAGTCGCGCTTTGATTGTGACTGTTCATGGAAAATTTCGAATTACTTTTAGGAACACTATTACTATTAAGGGTTTTACTTGGAAATTCGGCGGATTATGAAATCTTAATTACTGAATATGCAGTTAAGAAGGCATGTGCGATTAATATTCATAAAAAAATCATTGTTTCCTGGAAGAAAATGTCTGGTTATCGGTTGCTGTGGTATCCATTGGTAACCAAGTCGACATTTAGTATTCAACCGCAAACAAATTCCATTGTCAATAATCGAAAGGCCTTTTACGGCAGACAGGTACCTCAAAGTTTAAAGCATCAAATGAAAATAATAATACAAAAATAAGTTTATTTCTTGTGACAGAGACGCGGTCAACAGCTTTCCATGATGGCTGCAAGACAAATCGTAAAATCAGTATCAATGGCAAATAATCTTTAATCCAAAAGAATTTCGAAGTCGTTTTCTATAGTATGATGGATCTAAGTCAAGCTTGGAATGACACTGTTCATTTTACATCATGGAGATGTAATACACACAGTGTTTAAAAGCCCCTAGCACGGGTTAAACGAAATTAGACAAAAGTTAAGAAACGTAGCGCTGGAGAATTTATTTTGCACTGGTATCTTACACGATACGATCGTATATTTCCGTCAGTGAAAGCCTGGCCGATAACATGCCAAGCCATTCACGTCATTGTAAACGATGGCCAATAGTAACAAAAGACCCGTATCACTGTACCGTCTGATTTTGTGACTGTTTGCGATATCGTCGTCTATATGATCATGCTTGATAGGGGATATCTTCTTTATTCGCTGGCTATTCGCCCGTCCATTCCAAGATATTACGCTTTTCGTGACAGATGTCGCTCGTAAGATATTCATGCCTGAAAAAGAATCGTATTTCTTGATTTATAGGGAATGTTGTATAAAAAGATTATTTAGCATCCTCAGTCCACGTTAATAAGCAAATAATATCTTTTTTTTACGTTTATATACGTATATCGAAGACCTAAATTATGCATCCTGAAGGGTTCCGGGATAAATATTCTACTTATTGTAGAAATAGGAGTATAAGAAATATAGTTTGTAAGCCGCGTCGAACCTCTAAAGGCAGATAAGATAATCAAAGTGGAACTATTGGGAGCCATTCTTTTCATATCATGTTTTGCTGTTGTGTAGTCCATCATTTCTGTTCAATCATTTTTGGAGCCGTGTCTCCCTTTGTTGTTCACAGAAATTACCGTTGCTCACTTTGTTTTACAAATTGGAATTTTCTTGATTCCGTTTTACCGTATTGGAGTACAATGCTGCAGGAACTAAATTCCCAGTTCTAAATGATAATGTATTAGCGAACACTTACACCATACTTCCGCATGTTTAGTGTTCAATGTTTAATTAAAACAAATGAAATATTCTAGAAGGAATAATAGGCATCAGGTTCGACATTCAATATTCAGCGGTCAGGTCCGACATTCAATATTCAGCCGTCGCCCGCAAAAGAATTTCCGAGTCAATGTACGACAAACTGTTTTCTTTCAAACGGGCATGAATTGAAAATTGGGGAAAAATTAATCCGGGACATGACCTTATTTTAAGTTGCACTGAGTGGAGGATTCCGATATCGATTCCGCTTAACCCGGGCCCAGCGGTCGTTTTAACACCATGTGTCTTACATCTCCATGGTTTTCAAATAAATAGTCAAAATCTAAATGTGACCGAGATAGATCATACTCTGACTCGGAAATTCATTTGGATTAGATTCACTTGCTTGTCATTGATATCGATTTAAATAAAATATCATGCTGTTTTGCAGCCATCATTAAAAATAGATTTCTTTTGAATTTTCATGTTATGCCAGTTTGGAACTGGTGTTCTCTATGGTAATATGTATTTATAAGCCTGGTACACACGACGCATATCCAGTGTTCATGTATCCGAACAACTGACCACAATTTTCTACGAATTCTACTCTCTAAAAAAAAAAAGTTGAGTGAAATTTCACTTAAGTTTTGAGTGGGATGAATTTCCACTCTTACTTGAGTGAAATTTCACTCAACTTTTTTGGTGAAGTGTGGTCATGTCATTCGAGATGTTTTTCTGACATTTTACACATCTCACCAATGTATTGTCTGTATGTGGTAGGATTCTGCTGGTGGACTGTTAATCACCGAGGACCGTCCTTCATACATGCATCATCACACTGTTGAGCAATTTCCCGAACAGACCATATGTTATTAGCTTGGTTAGTCGGTTATTGGAAAGGTATCGTGAATCAGACGCTACTGAACGTTGTTTAACTTGAAAGCCAGATCAATAAATATATCAGGGCATTGCGAACGGTAACGAGCTGTTAGATACTGGCCGACAGTGCACTGACTGCGTTTGCTACTGTTTGATTGTATTCTATTGACAATAGTCTATAAGATTAAGCTCTATGTTATCTTGTGAACGCCATTTATACGCATTCGCCACCGTCCATCTGTCCCCTCCCAAGGTAGTACAATTAGCTGGATGCCTAACCTAGGTTCTTTCCGTGCACAGAATTTGCTAGAAAGAAACCCCTTTGTATGTGACGGTAAAGAAGCCAATTTGTTTGCTATCCAAAACATGCCAACTTACATTTTTCTTGAAGTATACACACTGAAATAAAAATTGCGGTCCTGAGATGCATAAAAATGAATTTATGACTGATCAAAACGTGTTTTGGTATTATTGAGGCATTTAGAGGGAGGGTTTGTAATAAAAAATGACAAAATATATCAAACTGAAACCATTGTTGGTTCTTTATATAAATATAATTTTGGTTTGAGGTGTCATATTTGTTAACAATCGTACCTATAAAAGACTCAAAATATCAAAATTAGCCATGAACCACAATTTGGTCAGTCATATCTTCAGTTTTATGCAATTTTGAAGATCACAATATTTTCAAGGCTGTTATTTCAGTATGTAAATTTCAAGAGAAATATGATTTGGCAGATTGTGGATCGAAAAAAAGAAATAATCGGTTTCATTAACATCCCACACAAAGGAGTTAGTGAACGCCACATATTCTTTCTTTCGGTTGAGAAGTAATTTTTTTTAATTAAGGAAGAATTTTGTGTGACATAATTTCTCAGAGTTCTTGTCGACTAAATGATGAAATTTCCAGTCCCGCCTTTGTTTATATGCATTAAACCATCATCGTCGGGAGACTTCCATGTGAACAGGCGAATAACAATAGTTTTTGATAGGGTTGGATATGAAACCCTGAGGAACGAGTCACGAGTGTTGTGGGAAATACTCTATTAAATATAGTAATAGGGGAGGGATTCGAACCTCTGAAGAGATATGAGATAATTGAGGTATATCTACTGGGGACCATTGTTCTCGTATCATGTTTTGGTGCCGATTCATCATCTATTGCGCCACTAAGGCGCTGAAGTAAACCAACGCAATCTGATATGAATAACTGCTCTCCATACTAAATAAGTAATTTTTTTTAACATGAAAACTCTCCTAATATCTTATTCCCGTATTTTCATGCAGATTCTTCCGAAGAAGCTATCGACGCCTAAATTTGCATATATTAGCCACTAATACAATGTTCGATCAAACCTGATACTGATGTAATTACAAGCGTCTGTTCCGTCATTTAAAATTCAGCCGTCATCGATTAAAGAATATCCGTGTCCATAATCCAAAGACCTATTCCATATTCCATATAACAGCATTAGCACCAAATTCAAAAAGACAATCATGATATACATAAACATAGGCTAGCTTCCTGCAAGAGAAAAGCGGTCAACAGTTTTCAATGATGCCGGCAAGACATCATGATGTTCCAAAAAATATCTAATCCGTACCGCTGATCAGTAGTTTTAACCCATATGATATTCTTTGTGAAGTCGTCATCTAGAGAATGATGTATCTCAGTCGCGCTTTGATTGTGGCTGTTCATGGAAAATTTCGAATTACTTTTAGGAACACTATTACTATTAAGGGATTTACTTGGAAATTCGGCGGATTATGAAATCTTAATTACTGAATATGCAGTTAAGAAGGCATGTGCGATTAATATTCATAAAAAAATCACTGTTTCCTGGAAGAAAATGTCTGGTTATCGGTTGCTGTGGTATCCATTGGTAACCAAGTCGACATTTAGTATTCAACCGCAAACAAATTCCATTGTCAATAATCGAAAGGCCTTTTACGGCAGACAGGTACCTCAAAGTTTAAAGCATCAAATGAAAATAATAATACAAAAATAAGTTTATTTCTTGTGACAGAGACGCGGTCAACAGCTTTCGATGATGGCAGCAAGACAATCGTAAAATCAGTATCAATGGCAAATAATCTTTAATCCAAAAGAATTTCGAAGTCGTTTTCTAGAGTATGATGGATCTCAGTCAAGCTTGGAATGACGCTGTTCATTTGTACATCATGGAGATGTAATACACACAGTGTTTAAAAGCCCCTAGCACGGGTTAAACGAAATTAGACAAAAGTTAAGAAACGTAGCGCTGGAGAATTTATTTTGCACTGGTATCTTACACGATAGGATCGTATTTTTCCGTCAGTGAAAGCCTGGCCGATAACATGCCAAGCCATTCACGTCATTGTAAACGATGGCCAATAGTAACAAAAGACCCGTATCACTGTACCGTCTGATTTTGTGGTGTTTGCGATATCGTCGTCTATATGATCATGCTTGATAGGGGATATCTTCTTTATTCGCTGGCTATTCGCCCGTCCATTCCAAGATATTACACTTTTCGTGACAGATATCGCTCGTAAGATATTCATGCCTGAAAAAGAATCGTATTTCTTGATTTATAGGGAATGTTGTATAAAAAGATTATTTAGCATCCTCAGTCCACGTTAATAAGCAAATAATATATTTTTTTCACGTTTATATACGTATATCGAAGACCTAAATTATGCATCCTGAAGGGTTCCGGGATAAATATTCTACTTATTGTAGAAATAGGAGTATAAGAAATATAGTTTGTAAGCCGCGTCGAACCTCTAAAGGCAGATAAGATAATCAAAGTGGAACTATTGGGAGCCATTCTTTTCATATCATGTTTTGCTGTTGTGTAGTCCATCATTTCTGTTCAATCATTTTTGGAGCCGTGTCTCCCTTTGTTGTTCACAGAAATTACCGTTGCTCACTTTGTTTTACAAATAGGAATTTTCTTGATTCCGTTTTACCGTATTGGAGTACAATGCTGCAGGAACTAAATTCCCAGTTCTAAATGATAATGTATTAGCGAACACTTACACCATACTTCCGCATGTTTAGTGTTCAATGTTTAATTAAAACAAATGAAATATTCTAGAAGGAATAATAGGCATCAGGTTCGACATTCAATATTCAGCGGTCAGGTCCGACATTCAATATTCAGCCGTCGCCCGCAAAAGAATTTCCGAGTCAATGTACGACAAACTGTTTTCTTTCAAACGGGCATGAATTGAAAATTGGGGAAAAATTAATCCGGGACATGACCTTATTTTAAGTTGCACTGAGTGGAGGATTCCGATATCGATTCCGCTTAACCCGGGCCCAGCGGTCGTTTTGACACCATGTGTCTTACATCTCCATGGTTTTCAAATAAATAGTCAAAATCTAAATGTGACCGAGATAGATCATACGCTGACTCGGAAATTCATTTGGATTAGATTCACTTGCTTGTCATTGATATCGATTTAAATAAAATATCATGCTGTTTTGCAGCCATCATTAAAAATAGATTTCTTTTGAATTTTCATGTTATGCCAGTTTGGAACTGGTGTTCTCTATGGTAATATGTATTTATAAGCCTGGTACACACGACGCATATCCAGTGTTCATGTATCCGAACGACTGACCACAATTTTCTACGAATTCTACTCTCTAAAAAAAAAAGTTGAGTGAAATTTCACTCAAGTTTTGAGTGGGATGAATTTCCACTCTTACTTGAGTGAAATTTCACTCAACTTTTTTGGTGAAGTGTGGTCATGTCATTCGAGATGTTTTTCTGACATTTTACACATCTCACCAATGTATTGTCTGTATGTGGTAGGATTCTGCTGGTGGACTGTTAATCACCGAGGACCGTCCTTCATACATGCATCATCACACTGTTGAGCAATTTCCCGAACAGACCATATGTTATTAGCTTGGTTAGTCGGTTATTGGAAAGGTATCGTGAATCAGACGCTACTGAACGTTGTTTAACTTGAAAGCCAGATCAATAAATATATCAGGGCATTGCGAACGGTAACGAGCTGTTAGATACTGGCCGACAGTGCACTGACTGCGTTTGCTACTGTTTGATTGTATTCTATTGACAATAGTCTATAAGATTAAGCTCTATGTTATCTTGTGAACGCCATTTATACGCATTCGCCACCGTCCATCTGTCCCCTCCCAAGGTAGTACAATTAGCTGGATGCCTAACCTAGGTTCTTTCCGTGCACAGAATTTGCTAGAAAGAAACCCCTTTGTATGTGACGGTAAAGAAGCCAATTTGTTTGCTATCCAAAACATGCCAACTTACATTTTTCTTGAAGTATACACACTGAAATAAAAATTGCGGTCCTGAGATGCATAAAAATGAATTTATGACTGATCAAAACGTGTTTTGGTATTATTGAGGCATTTAGAGGGAGGGTTTGTAATAAAAAATGACAAAATATATCAAACTGAAACCATTGTTGGTTCTTTATATAAATATAATTTTGGTTTGAGGTGTCATATTTGTTAACAATCGTACCTATAAAAGACTCAAAATATCAAAATTAGCCATGAACCACAATTTGGTCAGTCATATCTTCAGTTTTATGCAATTTTGAAGATCACAATATTTTCAAGGCTGTTATTTCAGTATGTAAATTTCAAGAGAAATATGATTTGGCAGATTGTGGATCGAAAAAAAGAAATAATCGGTTTCATTAACATCCCACACAAAGGAGTTAGTGAACGCCACATATTCTTTCTTTCGGTTGAGAAGTAATTTTTTTTAATTAAGGAAGAATTTTGTGTGACATAATTTCTCAGAGTTCTTGTCGACTAAATGATGAAATTTCCAGTCCCGCCTTTGTTTATATGCATTAAACCATCATCGTCGGGAGACTTCCATGTGAACAGGCGAATAACAATAGTTTTTGATAGGGTTGGATATGAAACCCTGAGGAACGAGTCACGAGTGGTGTGGGAAATACTCTATTAAATATAGTAATAGGGGAGGGATTCGAACCTCTGAAGAGATATGAGATAATTGAGGTATATCTACTGGGGACCATTGTTCTCGTATCATGTTTTGGTGCCGATTCATCATCTATTGCGCCACTAAGGCGCTGAAGTAAACCAACGCAATCTGATATGAATAACTGCTCTCCATACTAAATAAGTAATTTTTTTTAACATGAAAACTCTCCTAATATCTTATTCCCGTATTTGATGCAGATTCTTCCGAAGAAGCTATCGACGCCTAAATTTGCATATATTAGCCACTAATACAATGTTCGATCAAACCTGATACTGATGTAATTACAAGCGTCTGTTCCGTCATTCAAAATTCAGCCGTCATCGATTAAAGAATATCCGCGTCCATAATCCAAAGACCTATTCCATATTCCATATAACAGCATTAGCACCAAATTCAAAAAGACAATCATGATATACATAAACATAGGCTAGCTTCCTGCAAGAGAAAAGCGGTCAACAGTTTTCAATGATGCCGGCAAGACATCATGATGTTCCAAAAAATATCTAATCCGTACCGCTGATCAGTAGTTTTAACCCATATGATATTCTTTGTGAAGTCGTCATCTAGAGAATGATGTATCTCAGTCGCGCTTTGATTGTGACTGTTCATGGAAAATTTCGAATTACTTTTAGGAACACTATTACTATTAAGGGATTTACTTGGAAATTCGGCGGATTATGAAATCTTAATTACTGAATATGCAGTTAAGAAGGCATGTGCGATTAATATTCATAAAAAAATCACTGTTTCCTGGAAGAAAATGTCTGGTTATCGGTTGCTGTGGTATCCATTGGTAACCAAGTCGACATTTAGTATTCAACCGCAAACAAATTCCATTGTCAATAATCGAAAGGCCTTTTACGGCAGACAGGTACCTCAAAGTTTAAAGCATAAAATGAAAATAATAATACAAAAATAAGTTTATTTCTTGTGACAGAGACGCGGTCAACAGCTTTCAATGATGGCAGCAAGACAAATCAAAAAATCAGTATCAATGGCAAATAATCTTTAATCCAAAAGAATTTCGAAATCGTTTTCTAGAGTATGATGGATCTCAGTCAAGCTTGGAATGACACTGTTCATTTGTACATCATGGAGATGTAATACACACAGTGTTTAAAAGGTCCCTAACACGGGTTAAACGAAATTAGACAAGTTAAGAAACGTAGCGCTGGAGAATTTATTTTGCACTGGTATCTTACACGATACGATCGTATATTTCCGTCAGTGAAAGCCTGGCCGATAACATGCCAAGCCATTCACGTCATTGTAAACGATGGCCAATAGTAACAAAAGACCCGTATCACTGTACCGTCTGATTTTGTGACTGTTTGCGATATCGTCGTCTATCTGATCATGCTTGATAGGGAATATCTTCTTTATTCGCTGGCTATTCGCCCGTCCATTCCAAGATATTACACTTTTCGTGACAGATATCGCTCGTAAGATATTCATGCCTGAAAAAGAATCGTATTTCTTGATTTATAGGGAATGTTGTATAAAAAGATTATTTAGCATCCTCAGTCCACGTTAATAAGCAAATAATATCTTTTTTTTACGTTTATATACGTATATCGAAGACCTAAATTATGCATCCTGAAGGGTTCCGGGATAAATATTCTACTTATTGTAGAAATAGGAGTATAAGAAATATAGTTTGTAAGCCGCGTCGAACCTCTAAAGGCAGATAAGATAATCAAAGTGGAACTATTGGGAGCCATTCTTTTCATATCATGTTTTGCTGTTGTGTAGTCCATCATTTCTGTTCAATCATTTTTGGAGCCGTGTCTCCCTTTGTTGTTCACAGAAATTACCGTTGCTCACTTTGTTTTACAAATAGGAATTTTCTTGATTCCGTTTTACCGTATTGGAGTACAATGCTGCAGGAACTAAATTCCCAGTTCTAAATGATAATGTATTAGCGAACACTTACACCACACTTCCGCATGTTTAGTGTTCAATGTTTAATTTAAACAAATGAAATATTCTAGAAGGAATAATAGGCATCAGGTTCGACATTCAATATTCAGCCGTCAGGTCCGACATTCAATATTCATCCGTCGTCCGCAAAAGAATTTCCGAGTCAATGTACGACAAACTGTTTTCTTTCGACAGTTAGCGCCAATTTCAAACGGGCATGAATTGAAAATTGGGGAAAAATTAATCCGGGACATGACCTTATTTTAAGTTGCACTGAGTGGAGGATTGCGATATCGATTCTGCTTAACCCGGGGCTAGCGGTCGTTTTGACACCATGTGTCTTACATCTCCATGGTTTTCAAATAAATAGTCAAAATCTAAAAGTGACCGAGATACATTATACTCTGACTCGGAAATTCATTTGGATTAGATTCACTTGCTTGTCATTGATATCGATTTGAATAAAATATCATGCTGTTTTGCAGCCATCATTAAAAATAGATTTCTTTTGAATTTTCATGTTATGCCAGTTTGGAACTGGTGTTCTCTATGGTAATATGTATTTATAAGCCTGGTACACACGACGCATATCCAGTGTTCATGTATCCGAACGACTGACCACAATTTTCTACAAATTCTACTCTCTAAAAAAAAAAGTTGAGTGAAATTTCACTCAAGTTTTGAGTGGGATGAATTTCCACTCTTACTTGAGTGAAATTTCACTCAACTTTTTTGGTGAAGTGTGGTCATGTCATTCGAGATGTTTTTCTGATATTTTACACATCTCACCAATTTATTGTCTGTATGTGGTAGGATTCTGCTGGTGGACTGTTAATCACCGAGGTCCGTTCTCCATACATGCATCTTTACACTGTTGAGCAATTTCCCGAACAGACCATATGTTATTGGCTTGGTTAGTCGGGTATTGGAAAGGTATCGTGAATCAGACGCTACTGAACGTTGTTTAACTTGAAAGCCAGATCAATAAATATATCAGGGCATTGCGAACGGTAACGAGCTGTTAGATACTGGCCGACAGTGCACTGACTGCGTTTGCTACTGTTTGATTGTATTTTATTGACAATAGTCTATAAGATTAAGCTCTATGTTATCTTGTGAACACCATTTTTACGCATTCGCCACCGTACATCTGTCCCCTCCCAAGGTAGTACAATTAGCTAGATGCCTAACCTAGGTTCTTTCCGTGCACAGAATTTGCTAGAAAGAAACCCCTTTGTATGTGACGGTAAAGAAGCCAATTTGTTTGCTATCCAAAACATGCCAACTTACATTTTTCTTGAAGTATACACACTGAAATAAAAATTGCGGTCCTGAGAGGCATAAAAATGAATTTATGACTGATCAAAACGTGTTTTGGTATTATTGAGGCATTTAGAGAGAGGGTTTGTAATAAAAAATGACAAAATATATCAAACTGAAACCATTATTGGTTCTTTATATAAATATAATTTTGGTTTGAGGTGTCATATTTGTTAACAATCGTACCTATAAAAGACTCAAAATATCAAAATTAGCCATGAACCACAATTTGGTCAGTCATATCTTCAGTTTTATGCAATTTTGAAGATCACAATATTTTCAAGGCTGTTATTTCAGTATGTAAATTTCAAGAGAGATATGATTTGGCAGATTGTGGATCGAAAAAAGAAATAATCGGTTTCATTAACATCACACACAAAGGAGTTAGTGAACGCCACATATTCTTTCTTTCGGTTGAGAAGTAATTTTTTTTAATTAAGGAAGAATTTTGTGTGACATAATTTCTCAGAGTTCTTGTCGACTAAATGATGAAATTTCCAGTCCCGCCTTTGTTTATATGCATTAAACCATCATCGTCGGGAGACTTCCATGTGAACAGGCGAATAACAATAGTTTTTGATAGGGTTGGATATGAAACCCTGAGGAACGAGTCACGAGTGTTGTGGGAAATACTCTATTAAATATAGTAATAGGGGTATAAACAATATATATATTCTGGTGGGTTTGGAACCTCTGAAGAGATATGAGATAATTGAGGTATATCTACTGGGGACCATTGTTCTCGTATCATGTTTTGGTGCCGATTCATCATTTATTGCGCCACTAAGGCGCTGAAGAAAACCAACGCAATCTGATATGAATAACTGCTCTCCATACTAAATAAGTAATTTTTTGTTAACATGAAAACTCTCCTAATATCTTATTCCCGTATTTTGATGCAGATTCTTCCGAAGAAGCTATCGACGCCTAAATTTGCATATATTAGCCACTAATACAATGTTCGATCAAACCTGATACTGATGTAATTACAGCCGTCATCGATTAAAGAATATCCGCGTCCACAATCCAAAGACCTATTCCATATTCCATATAGCAGCATTAGCTGTCTTCATAAAGACAATCATGATATACATAAACATAGGCTAGTTCCCTGCAAGAGAAAAGCGGTCAACAGTTTTAAATGATGCCGGCAAGACATCATGATGTTCCAAAAATATCGAATCCGTATCGCTGATCAGTAGTTTTAATCCATATGATATTCGTTGTAAAGTCGTCATCCAGAGAATGATGTATCTCAGTCGCGCTTTGATTGTGACTGTTCATGGAACATTTCGAATTACTTTTAGGAAAACCGTTACCATTGCAACTATTAAGGGTTTTAGTTTAGAAATTCGGTGGGTTATGAAATCTTAATTACTGAATATGCAGTTAAGAAGGCATGCGCGATTAATATTCATAAAAAATCACTGTTTCCTGGAAGAAAATGTCTGGTTATCGGTTGCTGTGGTAACCATTGGTAACCAAGTCGACATTTAGTATTCAACCGTCGCCCACAAACAAATTCCATTTTCAATAATCGAAAAGGCCTTTTACCGTAGACAGTTACCTCAAAATCCAAACAGGCATAAAATGAAAATAATAATACAAAAATAAGTTTGTTTCTTGTGACACAGACGCGGTCAACAGTTTTCGATGATGGCAGCAAGACAAATCGTAAAATCAGTATCACTGGCAAGTATTCTTTAATCCCCAAAAAATTCGAAGTCGTTTTCTAGAGTATGATGTATCTCAGTCACGTTATCTAGAGTATGATGTATCTCAGTCACGTTATCTAGAGTATGATGTATCTCAGTCACGTTATCTAGAGTATGATGTATCTCAGTCACGTTATCTAGAGTATGATGTATCTCAGTCACGTTATCTAGAGTATGATGTATCTCAGTCACGTTATCTAGAGTATGATGTATCTCAGTCACGTTATCTAGAGTATGATGTATCTCAGTCACGTTATCTAGAGTATGATGTATCTCAGTCACGTTATCTAGAGTATGATGTATCTCAGTCACGTTATCTAGAGTATGATGTATCTCAGTCACGTTATCTAGAGTATGATGTATCTCAGTCACGTTATCTAGAGTATGATGTATCTCAGTCACGTTATCTAGAGTCTGATGTATCTCAGTCAAGCTTGGAATGACACTGTTCATTTGAACATCATGGAGATGTAATACACACAGTGTTTAAAAGGTCCCTAACACGGGTTAAACGAAATTAAACAAAATTAAGAAACGTAGCGCCGGAGAATTTATTTTGCACTGGTATCTTACATGCTACGATCGTATATTTCCGTCAGTGAAAGCCTGGCCGATAACATGCCAAGCCATTCAAGTCATTGTAAACGATGGTCAATACTAACAAAATACCCGTATTCATTCTACCGTGTGATTTTGTGTCTGTTTGCGATATCATCGTCAATATGATCATGATTGATAGGGGATGTCTTCTTTATTCGCTGGCTATTCGCCCGTGCATTCCAAGATAGTACACTTTCGTGACAGATATCGCTCGTAAGATATTCATGCCTGAAAAATAATTGTATTTCTTGATTTATTGGGAATGTTGTATAAAAAGATTTTTTAGCATACTCAGTCCACGTTAATAAGCAAATAATACCCTTTTTACGTTTATATAGGTATATCGAGGACCTGAATTATGCATCCTCAAGGGTTCCGGGATAAATATTCTACTTATTATAGAAATAGGAGTATAAGAAATATAGTTTGTAAGCCGCGTCGAATCTCTAAAGGCAGATAAGATAATCAAAGTGGAGCTATTGTGAGCCATTCTTTTCATATAATGTTTTGCTGTTGTGTAGTCCATCATTTCTGTTCAATCATATTTGGAATCGTGTTCACAGAATTTACCGCTGCTCACTTTGTTTTACAAATAAGAATTTTCCTGATTCCGTTTTACCGTACTAAATGCACAGTCCTAAATTATGATGTATTAGCTAACACTTACACCATACTTCTGCATGTTTAGTGTTCAATGTTTAATTAAAACAAATGAAATATTATAGAAGGAGGACTAAGCGTCAGATCCGACATTCAATATTCAGCCGTCAGGTCCGACATTCAATATTCAGCCGTCAGGTCCGACATTCAATATTCAGCCGTCAGATCCGACATTCAATATTCAGCCGTCAGATCCGACATTCAATATTCAGCCGTCAGATCTGACATTCAATATTCAGCCGTCAGGTCCGACATTCAATATTCAGCCGTCAGATCCGACATTCAATATTCAGCCGTCAGATCTGACATTCAATATTCAGCCGTCAGATCCGACATTCAATATTCAGCCGTCAAATCTGACATTCAATATTCAGCCGTCAGATCCGACATTCAATATTCAGCCGTCAGATCCGACATTCAATATTCAGCCGTCAGATCTGACATTCAATATTCAGCCGTCAGATCTGACATTCAATATTCAGCCGTCAG
Organism: Hanleya hanleyi; assembly: GCA_036873755.1. Lineage (NCBI taxonomy): Eukaryota > Metazoa > Mollusca > Polyplacophora > Lepidopleurida > Hanleyidae > Hanleya > Hanleya hanleyi. Next base: position 23,806 of record JAVTVY010051120.1, read on the forward strand.
ATCCGACATTCAATATTCAGCCGTCAGATCTGACATTCAATATTCAGCCGTCAGATCTGACATTCAATATTCAGCCGTCAGATCTGACATTCAATATTCAGCCGTCAGATCTGACATTCAATATTCAGCCGTCAGATCCGACATTCAATATTCAGCCGTCAGATCCGACATTCAATATTCAGCCGTCAGATCCGACATTCAATATTCAGCCGTCAGATCCGACATTCAATATTCAGCCGTCAGATCTGACATTCAATATTCAGCCGTCAGATCCGACATTCAATATTCAGCCGTCAAATCTGACATTCAATATTCAGCCGTCAGATCCGACATTCAATATTCAGCCGTCAGATCCGACATTCAATATTCAGCCGTCAGATCTGACATTCAATATTCAGCCGTCAGATCTGACATTCAATATTCAGCCGTCAGATCCGACATTCAATATTCAGCCGTCAGATCCGACATTCAATATTCAGCCGTCAGATCCGACATTCAATATTCAGCCGTCAGATCCGACACTCAATATTCAGCCGTCAGATCCGACATTCAATATTCAGCCGTCAGATCCGACATTCAATATTCAGCCGTCAGATCCGACACTCAATATTCAGCCGTCAGATCCGACATTCAATATTCAGCCGTCGTTCACAAACGAATTTCCGCGTCAATGAACGACAAACTGTTTTCTTTCGATAGTTAGCGCCAATATCAAACGGGTATAAACTGAAAATTGGGACCTTATTTTAAAACCACACATGAAAACCATTTCAAAACAGATAAATACATGGGTGAGGTCAAGTTCATCATCCGCGAAGTTGCACTGGGTAGAAGTTTCCGATATCAATTCCGCTTAACCCGGGGATAGCGGCCGTTTGGACACCATGTGTCTTACATCTCCATGGTTTTCAAATAAATAGTCAAAATAAAAAAATGACTGAGATACATTATACTCTGACTCGGAAATTCATTTGAATTAGATTCACTTGCTTGTCAGTGATAACGATTTGAATAAAATATCATGCTGTTTTGCTACCATCGTTGAAAACTAGATTTCTTTTGAATTTCCATGTTATGCCAGTTTGAAATTGGTGTTCTCTATGGTAATATGTATTTAGATTAAGCCTGGAATACACGACACATATACAGTGTTCATATTACAAACGTCCAGTCCGTCATTCATAATTCAGCCGTCGTCCATTAAAGAGTATCCGCGTCCATAATCCAAAGACCTATTCCATATTCCATATTCCATATAACAGTATTAGCACCAAATTCAAAAAGACAATCATAGTACAAATAAGCATAGGCTAGTTTCCTGCAAGATAGAAGCGGTCAACAGTTTCCATTGATGCCGACAAGACATCATGATGTTCCAAAAATATAAAATCCGTATCGCTGATCAGTATTCGTAATTCATAATAATCGTTGTAAAGTCGTCATCTAGAGAATGAAGTATCTCAGTCACGCTTTGATTGTGACTGTTCATATGAGCATCATAAGGATCTTGAAGTGCATGGGTTCATACGGCCTCTAGCCCCGGGTTAAGTGGAATTAGACACAAGTTACGAAACGTAAAGCCATAGGTCTTGCACGCTACGTTCGTATTTTGCTATCAGCATGCGATATGTATCGCCAAATTTGAGAACCTTTGAGTAGAGGCGCTTGGTGGAATAGCCCTGTATCCGAACGACTGACCAAAATTTTCTACAAATTCACCGGTTTTCCAGTTTCTTAGATCGCGTGTACGAGTAACCAGTTTAGTTGCTGGCGGTACTCGGGCATATCAGTTCATATACTCGAGTATAGAATCATATCGCTGCCTTTCAAAATCGGGAAGTACTTTTCATATGGTGGGTTACAGTGAAAATCTGGGGCAATGGCAAAATATAAATCATGGTATTTGGTCTGTTCCTTGTGCGTATTGGGCCCTCGGTGGACGAATGGTCTAAGGCGCTTCGCTGGTGACCGCTCGCCTCACACCGCTGAAGCGGCAGGGGTTCGAGCTCAGTTGGTCCATGTGTGGAAGTTTGTCAGTTACTTGCCGACGGGCGGTGGTTCTCTCTGGGTACTCCGGTTTCCCCACCAACCAAACCGACTGTCACCATATGAGTGAAGCAAACTTGAGTGTGACATTAAGCGACCCCCCCCCCCTCCCCCTCTTGTGCGTGTTGCTGTAATCCACATATTAATATTCGACAGGCTCTCCCGATGTCGTAGTCCGCCTAGCAGTATCTATACTACTATATCACCCCACTTTTCATACGGTTCTCGTGGTGCAGAATAGATATTGACTTATTGAATAACTATATTAGTGTATTGCGAATGGTCACCAGCTATAAGATTGACAGTGTACCGTTCGTTTTTATTCTATTGGCAATAGTTTATACGATTAACCGTTATGTCATCATGTGAAACGCCATATACGCATTATATCACCACCGAATATCTGTTCCCCTGGCCTCCCAAGGTATTACCATTAGCTAGATGACAAAATCAGCTGGTTCTTTCCGTGGACAGAATTTGCTAGAAAGAAAGGATATGTGTTTACATACGAAAATCCTTTGTCTGTGACGGAGGTCAAGCCGATTTGTTTGCTATCCAAAAGTTGCCAAATTACATTTTTCTTGAAGTATACATACTGCAATAAAAACTGCGCTTCTGAGATGCATAGACATGGATTTATGACTAATCAAAATGTGTTTTGGTATTATTGAGGCATTTAAAGGGAGGGTTTGTAATAGAAACATGACAAAATATATCAAACTAAAACCATAATAGTTTCTTTCAGATAGTGAAACTTTCTAACATATTGCGTGAAAATATAATACTGGTTTGAGGTGTCATATTTTTTTAACAAGAGCAAAATCCTACTTATAAAAACATCCAAATTACCAAAATAAACCAGGGAGCACCATTTGATTAGTCGTATCTCCGGTTTTATGCAATTGAAGATCATAATTTCTCGAGGTTGATATTTTAGTAAGAAAAATACGATTTCGCAGGTTTTTGATCGAAAATAAAAATCGGCTTCATTACCTTCACCCACAAAGAAGTTTTTCGTATGTAAATGTCGCAAAACATTTCGGTTGAGAAGGAATCTTTTTCTATTTTCCTAAATTAAGGAAGAATTTGGGTGTGGTACAATGTTTCAACGTTCTTGTCTTTTAAATGACAAATTCCAATCCCGCCTTTGTTTGTATGTATTAAACGGTATCCTCAGTGGAATGTTCAAGTGGCTGAAAACTATGGAAAAACATACTTTAATATGTACTGAGAACAGTATAATTATTTTCATTCTTTTTTCTGAAAGAGGAGAAAATAAAACGGACACGGAAAACGCTATTTTGGAAACAGAATAGAATCAGTGGCGTCAGTCCTGTGACGTCAGCGAGGGAACATGCCAGTCTGCCCACAGTCACATTCTATACATCTGCACAAGTCCAGGTAATCCCTAAATCCTCGACGAGGGTTTACCTGGACCTTTTTGGTGATTCGGATGAGTTCTCGAGTCGTTGCGTCTATTACACAATCTCGTACATTTCTTCCCCAGCGGTTGTTTTGAATTAGCGCGTCGATATCTGAAGCTTGCGGTTTTTGCTTTGACAGTCGATGTCGATTTCAGCCTAACTTCAAAGGTAGTCTGGCTGGCGATGAAATTCAAACCAGCCAAAACTCAAACCTCCCTGCGGATTGGCCTGATGAGCTGATTCAGCGCGCTTACTGATTGGTTCGGTTTAGCGAAAACCCCTCGAGCTATTTATATCCAGAACTCCTATCGGTTACTAACCAAGCCAGTGTATCGATCGTATCCTATCGATTGATACACTGGCTCGCGAGGATGCATTCTATATTGAGAGGCTTGAAATTATTAGTCAATTGGGAACACGTTTTAAATACTTTTCCCAAGTTTGACCATGCATACAAGTAGAGTGGTAGCAAAATAATAGTTCAGATAAATAAATATCATCAATAGTCTGGCCGTCGATGAAATTCAAACCATTTAAAACCTCGCTGCAGATTGGCCTGATGAGCTGCTTCATCGTGCTTGCTGATTGGTACGGTTTAGTTGAAACCCCTCGAGCTATTTATATCCAGGACTGCTATCGATAACTAACCAAGCCAATGTATCGATCGTATAACCTATCGATTGATACACTGGCTCGCGAGGATGTTGAATTCCAGCCTCAGCTCATCTTCCATGATGCATCACTCGATTTTTTTTGGCTTTGAATGTCCGCTGTCTAGCTGTCTAATCTAAGTTTACAGACTTGCAGTTGATTTACTTCCGATATTTCCTTTTATAATGTAGAATGCTTATATGCCATTTTAAATTATTGTCGCCAAATTTCATACAAATACAATCAATTTGTCCCAGAATTCGACGCGAGTATATGGGTGGATATTGGTGAAAGCGCATCGGTAAGAAGTTGTTTGAAGATTCAATACGGAGTATGCTTAATGAACATCTTACCCCTCCTTTCAAGGCTTGAAGATCGTGGGTGAGATGACAAAGTTATTCCCAATGGTTTGCGAAATTAACTATGGGAGCCTACGTTGTAAAGTTACTTAATCATTTCGTGTTAATCTAATCAACCCCTGTCACCTGAAGGTCTCATACCGGCGTAATAGCGTCGCCACCATGGCCTCAATGGGGACCTGTAATTATACATCTGTGGCGGTTGGTAATTAGTAGCACGATATTGTAGAGGAATGATGTGCCGCAACGGTCCATGGTAATATTTAACTCCTTTTGATTGGTGGACCGGCTATGCCCCCACCAAAGTGAGACGTGCCTAACCATATGGGAGACCAACGCCACTCTCATGTAAGAGTCATATTTAAACGTCATCACTCTCTCTCTCTCTCTGTTACTGTGTGAACTACCTCTTGTATTACACAACTTGTTTTCATGGTCATATGCACATATATAATAACATTGATATATCTATCCTTGATTATCATGCACCCGTACGTTTTTGTATCTGTAGCTTCGAAAAGAGCGAAGAGCGAAATGTCGAAAATAGACATTTGAAAATGATCGCCCGCCCAATCACCTCCCCCTCCCTCCCTCCCAGTTTGAGAGGAAGGGTGTTTACCACTTACTCCATAGTCTTCTCGTACAAGGGAGTCTCTCTGGGCTAAAATGAATGAATGAAATTATTCACCATACAGAGGAAATATAGATAAATGAATCTATAGTTTACTGTATAAAGGGCGGAAGTAAAACCCTGACGGGCTTGTTTTATTCCATGGTTAATAAATAATGTGTGAAGTTTTAGCAACGAGAGTAGAATATATTTAAACAAACTGGAGAATAAAGATAAATAAACTACAGTATCTGGTTCTAGTACATGAGTGGTGGACAGTCACATAATAGTTTCTATAGTGGGTGTAGCAATAAGTCCTCTCTTGGGTGTATATAGATTCATATTGGATAATGGAAAATATGATAAAACGAGGTATGTAAATAAATAATCGCAGACAATGAATATAGTGAAATAATCTCTAGATTAGTACGTATTGAACAGATGTTTCGTTATTCCTCACTTAAATAAAGATTCTGAAGCAATGAACTTCAGGGTGAAAGGCAAAGTATTCCAGATACGCGGACCTTTCAATTTTGTAGAATAGAACGAGAGCTGTGACAGAGAGAAGGATCCGAATAGATTGAGATTTGATTGTCTGGTCGGATGAGGGTGAACTATACACATTGTTTCATGTATTAAGTAGCCAGAAAGAGAGAGAGAATTAAGGTTTAACGTCGCGTTCAGCAAAATTTCAGCTGTATATAGTAGCCATGATATAAGCGAGGAAGAAACATAATGTGGTGAATGAATTTATGAAAAATATTGAGATGAGGTTATCGTTCAGTTTTTTTTACAGGTAAAAAGAGGAGCAGTGTGAGACTATTTGTCACTCAAGTTAATGGTTCGAATAAGTCTTCTTTTTTTTGCAGTAAGACTAGTGGTTGAAGGTGAGAAGGTTAAGAGAAGGGCCCAAACCACATTACAATAGGATATATAATAATAGAATAAGGAGTAATATAAAGTAATTAACGTCCGTCTATTCAGACAATGCCTAATATTAATGATAACACCAATGTTTCTGGACAATCTTGAACATAATGTATCTATGTTTGTTTTCCAATTGAGTCTATCATTTAAATATATTCCCAAGAATTTATTACTATTTAATTTCCCCAGTTCATGGTCAGGAATGGACAGCTTAGAGAGGTCTGATGATGAATTTCCTGTTGGTATAATTATCATGTATTTTGTTTTCTGGATATTAAGTGACAATTTGTTGCAAGTAAATCATACATGGAGCTTTCCCAATTCGTCAGGCATTGCTTTCATTAGTAGGGCTGAGTCGGAGTTGGAGTACTTGTATCATCGGCAAAAAAGATAATATCAAGAACAAATGAAGCTTTTGGTCTATATCGTTGATACAGACAAAAAAAGGATAGTACCCAAAATCGAGCCCTGCAGCACACCACAGGATATGGTATGGGGCACAGACAACATACTATTGAGACAAACGCTTTGGGTCCTTGAAGTTAAAGTTAAGTTAAGAATGAGGCCTCCATGTGTACACCATAGGCCCTTTCCATTGAATGGCAAAACAGGTGTGATATAAGGTAAGATATAATTTACTGTTCAAGGTATGCAACTTTTGCAGACCTATAATACACTCAACTTATATAAGTGAACACGACCACACAAGAACACTGTGTATGTGTACATAAGTGATATTTAATCAACAGTTTCCAAACCTGAGGCGGTAAAAATTGGCGTCGCCAGGATTTTTTAAGAGGGGGTCGTTTCCTGTGCTTACATATTAGAGAGCCCAGGAGTCTGCTGTCCAACATAGGACAATAACATACGGTTGGGCGCTGAGAGGGGGTCGTTCGCACCGAACTCCCCTCAATAACGATGACCGATATCCAATCATATAGGTAGATGGAGCAATTCAACAATACATTTTGAAAGATCGCACTTCGAATATGTGCTGCAGACCGCAGAACCCGGAGAAAATTTTACGTGACCTTGACCTAATCTTGGCTCCGACAGACACATTCCTTAATTTTCGAGCATAAACATTGAGACAATTTGTATTTCTCTTGCTTCAGGATCGATTTACCGCATATTTATGAATAATATAATAAAATAATGTGAAGACATGTATCGGTTTAGTATGTGATGGGATTCGTCGAATTCTGAATGGCTCATCAATATACTCCTATGACTACAGGGGATTCAGTCAAAAATCTCAATGACGCTGTACTTCGCTCATTCGCTTTTATGAGATATTTTGGTTGGTTCGCCTGACAGATTCTTCCCCACAAACAGCGCAAATACTGAAGACATATTCGTATCGCAGCGCCATCTATACACATAAATTTCCTTAAACTGGTTGCCTCCCTGGTGTTTACACAGTATATATCGGCTGGCATCTTCGGCATCTTATCCGTCTCATTGCGAAATTTTTCGTCCGACATCCAGTTCGAATAAACAGCCACAGATTCGGAGAATGAACGTGCCCAGTGAAAGGCATCCTCAACCGTGATAACCAATCATGCTGCTGGAATTATCAGCCAATAGAATGCGTTGTTCGAATTCAGTCCGCATCGGCAGCGAACCGAGATGCCGGATGAAACTGTCTGCTGTAATTGATTACATATACCAGGGTGCACACCATAGCTGCGTAGGAATGGTCCTCTGATTTCATGATAAGCAATTCTGACCGCATTTGACCAATTTTCCCATGTTTATAGTTGCTGATATCTATAGGGTCATGCTGTTGGGTATTGCCAGTCTTGTTGGATATTGTCAGTCTTGTTGGATATTGTCAGTCTTCCAAACTGACATATGCGAATCGATGGCTGGGTTCGCGTACACACCGACCGGGTCAGCGAGTAACGTTTCAATGGTCTCAGTTATGCCCCTTTGTTGTTTGTTTTCGCCATTTTAATTGGCCGCTCGACGTGGAAGATACGTATTTCACTAAAATCGATCTTACAGATTTCTTTGCAAAATAGGTCGAATATGACCATTTTCCCCACTTTTTAAGGATTTTCCAGGAAAATGGTCAATACCAGGAGTTTTATTTGTTTGCTGCCTAAAAGGTATTTACCTTGAAGTAATGATACCAGCATTCTCTTTGAAATGGTATATTGATATGACTAGTTTGCGTTAAGATTATTTGACAACTGATGATGTTTATTTCTGACCGAACTGGCGAAGTCTAGTGTGCACCCCATAAGAGGCAATCAATCTATAACGTCCGTAATGGTCCAAGTCTGTTTACTGAATGGATTGGATTACTCCCTTTCACTACCAACGCAAATTACCGCTTTTGGATGAAAGGGTTGGTTACTAGTGTAGAATGAATAAGTAATAACAAAGAAGCAAAAGTAAAGTGCTGTTTAATCTGAACTGGTTCCCCGAAACGCAGAAGTAATAAGGAAATGTGCCGGAAGACCTATCTGTGCAGGGATTCATCGTCTTCACACACAAGTCTACCTCTCCGTTTATACCTCGAAGTAGCCTTGACGTATCGGCCCCCCGGCTCTGTTATAAATAGACATAAAACGCCACTGACCTCAAATAAATTTCAATTTTGAAATGAGCCGTATGCGTTGGTTAATGATTGGCTGTCCTATGTATCTGGCCACACCTACCGCCATATTAGGAGGTTAATGATTGGCTGTCCTATGTATCTGGCCACACCTACCGCCATATTAGGAGGTTAATGATTGGCTGTCCTATGTATCTGGCCACACCTACCGCCATATTAGGAGGTTAATGATTGGCTGTCCTATGTATCTGGCCACACCTACCGCCATATTAGGAGGAATGACGTAACTACTGGGAGAATACGTCACACTACACACAGTTGTTGGGTCAACCTGTAACCATCTGGGTCATCTATGCGCGGTAAGACTAACCCTGGGATCGTGTGCATCCATTTTCAGCTACTTTCGGCAACTGCAAGAGGGAATTTCCCCGAAAACGATACCACGTGACGTCGTCAGCCAATCAGCTAAAGTCTGCCGACGTTATCTCAACGTAACCCGCCATTTCCGAGTCATGTGCTGTCCTATACTTGTTCAAATTACAGAACTGAAACACCTCTTGGATGATACGAAAGTTATTCATACCTATATCTTTTGTAAGCCCAGGCAATATCTGTTTCCGGAGTGGTATGAAAACCTGTAATTTATCAGATGTCTCAAGTCTGTTCTCCGCCGGATGAAGGCCGAACAGAATACGGTAAAGTATCGGATCTCACTCCGCGATAATGGAGACACTCGATTCGCAAGCCATCTTATGGATGGCGAAGCGTACGCAAATTTCGTTGGGTATGTTCTGATTGGTTCGTCTGTGATATGTAGACGAAATTTACACCTGGAATTTTGAATACTTTAAGTGATCCGAACCAATAATACTTCTTCGAAATGTGAACGGAGAAGACGTCTTGTGTATGAATATGAGATTCATAGACACACAACTCGTTAGGAACATTTTCATGCAAAACATTTTCCTCAATATTGAGTTTTGTCGCAGACCTAAGCAAATTCATTTGTGTTTTCTGGATATTTTTGGATCAGTTAAGTTTGTATTGTGAAAAATGAGTGTCTAGAAATCACCCAGGGACCTAAAATCTAGGTCTATGAATCTCTGATTCTCCCTTAATGTTCGGTAAATGTACCCTGTGGTGCATTGCTAGATGCTATGGAAGCCGGATAAGGCCATCTTGCAACTTCGCTCCCTCACCCTAGCGATATGGATAGCACGTCCGTCTGCGGATCAAAGATCAAGAATTTTCGGGTTCGAATGCTCTGATGGGCCGAACTTTTTTGATGAATTTATCTCACGTCGAGTCATTCGACCAGTATGATCTATTTAACGGGGAAATTTTCCCAAAATGAATTGCCCTTGTCTTGGGTGTGTTTAGCGTTTGTTAGGCTACGGGGGCAATTACTGACTATGAACTTATGAATTACATGTATATTTCGAACAGCGATGAAACTTCATCAACTTTCTTACAATTCTCAATGAACATTGAAATGCATTAAGGTTAAATTAGCATGAATTGGAATCCGCTGAGAGGCTGATGTATGGGCGACGTTTTGAAAGTCGTGTAATAGGAAAGAATCTCTTCGTTGGTGTATTTGCTTGGATATAGTAAAGTCATACATCAAAATGTTCCTCCTTCCATGGAGAATCCCACCATACTATGTTTGACATGCAGATATATATACAAACATAACTGCCTGCAGAATTACATAAATATTAAACACACAATATTTAAGAAAACCCTGTATTATATAATGTGTGTTACAGCAAACAGTATGTTAGGTATGACATTTGTTTTGGGAAGTAGTTTTAAATGTTATTTTTACTTTATCAGTAATTGTCTTCATCTAGAAATTTTGTGTGATCTGCGCCTACTTGACATGTGGATCAAAACACGGATATGTGTAAGAGTAAGAAACTTTATTTATCGTCGGTATAATATACAAACCAGAAAACATTAGCTCTGAACGAGCTATTGACCGACAAACAAATGTATGATAACAATAAAGATGTAGAAATATATAAAAATGCAATGAATTTTATCAAATATTTTCATTACGTACATTTGTTTATTTTCTTATTTAATCGTTTTTAATTATTGAATTATTATTTCAGTGTAATCACACAATTATTATATCACTGTAATCCCACATATATTTACAAATAATTTGAAGAGGGCTTGAATAAATTACATTCACATGTGCTCTGAGTGAGCTGTTGGTCGGCTAACTAATATATAATTACAATAAATATAGTAAATATAAATTTCCATATCACATTATTTGTTTGTTTTCTTTTTAATTGTTTTTAATTTGCATCTAAGCATTAATATATCTTTCCAATCACACACATACTATATTAATTTTGAGTTAAGGATGAGTGGGTGAGTTGGACTTTTTCCAACAGTTCTTAGTCCTAACACTCTATTGCGCATTTGCACGATTCGCCTCCCCATGTGCGAATCAATCTATGGAACTCATTTTTGTCAGAGGCCATCCGATATTCATTCGGTAAACTAGTCCATATTCGGCTGGCCTCGCACCGAAATGAGTTCTTGCCGTACTTTGTGGTGTTAACTCTAGGTGTATCTGTTAAATTTTTATATCTGAATGAATATTTTGTGTTTTTGAGCTTAATGATGTCCTGTAAATACAGAGGGGACAGATTGTTTAGAATTTTGTAGACTTCAAAGCACATGCTCTTCACCCTGCTTAAATGGAGTGTTGGTAAGTTGGCTTTTTCGAGTAGGTAATTGCATGGGCTTTTGAAGTCACGATAAACAAATCTTAAAGCTCTATATTGCAGTCTTTTCATCTTGTCAGTGTTTTTCTTGCTGCAAAAGTGCCATATCATAGGGCAGTAGTTAAAGTTTGACCGGATAAAACACTTGCAGATCAACAATTTTGTTTGTGTAGATAAAAGGTGACTAAGTCGTGCCAGGACATTGATCTGACTATATACCTGCCTTCTTGCATAAATTTGTAATGTGTTGGTCGAAAGTTAAGAGATAGTCAAATTCAATTCCTAACAGCTTTACACTATCGGAACAACTAATTTCTATGTTCTTAAGGGCAAAGTTTCTACATTCTTTACCTTTTTTTCCAAGGCACATAGCTTGGAATATTTCCTGGTTGGCCTGCATACCATTATTGCCAAACCAGTCTACAATTACAGCACTTTCCTTCTGGATTATTTCCTTTAAGTTTGTTAGTGACTTATGGACATACGACAAAGTATTGTCATCTGCGTAGTTGTACAGTCTGGCACTGTGAACAAAATAAAGTATATCATGTATGAAGATATTGAATATCAGAGGTCCCAGAATGGACCCCTGAGGGACTCCTTTAACAACGTCTAGCCATTTGCTACAGGCTGAGCCCAGCTTGACTCTCTGTTTTCTATCGGACATGTAACTGTTGATAAGCCCACATGATTTCTCACTGAGACCATAGGCCTTGAGTTTAGCATTGATGAGTTCATGTGGAATAAAACGAAGGCCTTAGACAATTGGAAATTAATTATTGATATTGTGTCAATTGGAAATTAATTATGCAGTTTTTTTAGGGCCCGGCACATTTACAACCGGCTGTGAATGAATGGAACACAATAGGCAGTTGGGGATTAAATAGAAAAAAATCCAGGCCATTTCCCTCACTGGCTGCACAAACTGGTTTAGATTGTCATAGTATTGCAGTATAGAGTTAGACACTCAAGATCGTTCTAGAACAGTAGAACTGAGGTGGACTTGTTGACCTTCTATTATGTGATTATAATAATAGAGCTACGTATTATGTAAGTCATCCATCTGGAATATTCTCGAAGCTGTCATAATTGCAAATGGTCGCTGCACGAAAGATCTGTATGTAACAGCGCCATCTACTCGTTCATCAACAGACCCCGTATAATACTGTTAGTTATGTTGTAGCGCCCTCTATACATATAGACTGATAGCATTGTTTACGAAGGACGCTTCTGGAATGTCAAACTGACATTAACTTGTTTACGTGGGTTATTTGCTTCGAACTTTCTCGAGCATAATTATAATTATATCTAGGCCAAATGGTGATGTAATGCATATTCGAGAACTTTCGTGGTTTGTGGAGCGGACGGCCCACGTCATATAGAATAATCGCGAATTCCCCGTAGGATATAAATACCGTCTCGTTCGCTCACTCGAGAGAGAATTTAAGAACTGGCTTTGATTGATTTACTTTGCCCGTAATTACTGACTGGAGGTTTCAAACAGACTTACGTGGGTGCATCATCATCATTATTATTATTATTATTATTGACTAACATTTGCCTGAGATAACTGACTGCTGGATTATATATTCCTGTTCGACCGCTGTTTTATCTACGTGATTGAACTGACGGAAACTGGACAACAGCTGAGCGATATTGGACTACAGAAATACAGGAACGCGATTTCACCACGGACTGTATAGAGATTAGCATGTTGATACGGACTCTGAGAGATATACCGGTATAACATTGAACAGTAAGATTTTATTTGATATTTGTTTGCTATATTGACCTAACTTAATTTGTATATCATTTTAGTATTGTAAATAAATATTTGATTATTGATTCTCGACTTCACAAATCTTTCTGTTGCGTTTTTCTATTATCGTTTAGACGTAACAGAAATTGGGGGCCTGTCCGCGAGCTTTGTTTACATTCCAGCTTTGCAACATAGTTCTAAATTGATACATTGTCTGAATTTGTGAAGTCGAGTAGTAGTATATTATCAGCATGTCATTTGACCCAGCTCAGTTTGCTTCAAAGCCTGGTCAGGAAGAATTTGACGAACTACGCAAAGAGGATTTGTTCGCGCTGTGTAAATTCCTACAAATTAAAGTTAAAACATCTTGGAGAAAGCAAGAAATTAAGAAACTCATTATTAAACATTTTGTTAGCAAACAACTTTGGGATGAAAGTGATTTTGATTTAACTGAAGAAACAGCTGATTATTTGGAAATAAAGAAATTAGAATTGCAGAATCAGCTGGAATTGAAGAAATTAGAATTAGAAAAAGAGGAAAAATTAGAGAGAGAAAGGGAAGAAAGACAGTTTCAGTTAGAGAGAGAAAGAGAAGAGAAAGAAAGACAGTTTCAGTTAGAGAGAGAAGAAAAAGATAGACAGTTTCAGTTAGAAATGAAACATTTGGAATTACAGTCGCGAACAAGTCCTCCTACAGATATACCTGTACAATCACAATCAAAATTTGATGCAGCTCGACAAATACGTCTCGTCCCACCATTTCAGGAAAAAGAAGTTGATAAATATTTTCTGCATTTTGAGAAAATTGCTGAAAATTTAAACTGGCCGAAAGAAAATTGGAGTTTACTTCTTCAAAGTGTGTTGATCGGAAAGGCAAGGGACATTTACACTCAATTGACGGTAGAGCAAGCATTAAATTATGATATGGTGAAGGATTTAATCCTCAAAGGTTATGAATTAGTTCCTGAAGCCTATAGACAAAAGTTTCGTAGTTGTGAAAAAGAAAACTCTCAGACTCCTGTAGAATTTGCTCGTTCAAAAGAACAGTTATTTGATAGGTGGCGTGCTTCGGTTAAAATTGACAACAACTTTGAAAACCTCAGACAGCTTATGCTAATAGAGGAATTTAAAAGGTGTATCCATGGTGATATTAGAACATTTCTTGATGAAAAGAATGCCAACACTTTAGACGAAGCAGCCCGATTTGCTGATGAATACGCTCTGACACACAAATTATCATTTGTCAATGCTGTTAAACCAAGTTCATTCCAGTCTAACATCTCAGGTAACAAATCCAGTTCTTTCTCAAGGCCTAAAACGTTTAACCCCAGTTACAAAGGTCAAAGGTCAAACACACTTTTCACCCACTTTTAACACTCAAAATAAGTCTCCCGTTTGCAGCTACTGTAAAAAGGACGGCCACTTGATGGCTAACTGTTTTAAATTGAAAAGAAGACAAGATCAAGCCTTTCAAAAGCCTAGTGGTTTCCTCACTTCAAGATCTTTACCCAAGCAAGATAGTGACGTTCATGTATATGACGTTAAGATGACCAAGGACACTGTTCCTATTAGTTCAATCAAGGATAAGGTTGACAGTTTTTCAAATCCTGTTATGGAGATTTTTGAACCATTTATCCACAATGGTTTTGTGTCACTTTCAAGTGATTTTTCTAATGCTGCTCCTGTGAAGATTTTGCGAGATACGGGCGCGTCCCAGTCTCTTTTGTTGGCAGATATTTTGCCGTTTTCTGATTCTTCATCTGCAGGCAGTAATGTCCTGATTAAAGGGGTAGATTCTGTAAATTACACACCCGTTCCGCTCCATAACATTCATCTGTCTTCCGACTTGATTTCTGGACCTGTTACGGTGGGTATTAAAGGTAGTTTACCGTTTGAGGGTGTTCAATTACTTCTTGGCAATGATCTTGCGGGAGATAAGGTCGGGGTTAACCCGATTGTAACTGACAAGCCTTGTTTGGATCAGATTCATGATCCAGTTGAAGACGAAATTCAAAGTTTGTATCCTGCTTGTGCAGTTACTAGAGCCATGAGTAAATTGGCTGAAGAGTCTGAAAAGTCTCTTAAAGATGACGTTAGCGATGACGTTAGCGATGACGTTTGTTTGGCCGACACCTTTGTGTGTTTAAATGATGAGGCTGATAAGCCACATTTTGATAGCAAATTGGAATGTTCTAATGACAAAATTTCAAAATCACAGCTGGTTAATGAACAGCATAGTGACAAGGATATTTCCAAGTTATTTGACAAGGCAGTAGGTGAGTGTGATGTAACTCAAGAGCCTGTGTGTTACTTTTGCAAGAATGGTGTTCTTATGCGCAAATGGCGACCGCCAGATGTGTCACCTGATGATGAGTGGGCAGTTAAGTATCAGATCGTGGCACCAAAGTCATATCGTATAGATATCCTCAGACTAGCCCATGAAACACCTCTTTCAGGCCATTTAGGTGTTAATAAAACATACTACAAAATTCTAAATCATTTCTATTGGCCAAATTTAAAGAAAAATGTTGTTGAATTTTGTAGGTCATGCCACACATGTCAAATGGTAGGAAAATCTAGCCAAACCATACCGAAGGCCCCTCTACAACCAATTCCTGCATTTGGGGAAGCCTTTAGTAGGGTGATTATAGATTGTGTTGGTCCATTACCAAAAACAAAGTCAGGCAATCAATACATGTTAACAATCATGTGTGCTTCAACTAGGTTCTCTGAGGCCATTCCTTTACGGAATATTAAGGCAAAAACTATTGTTAAGGCCTAAGTTAAGTTTTTCACACTTGTCGGCCTACCCCAGTCTGTTCAGTCTGATCAGGGATCTAATTTCATGTCAGGAATCTTTCAACAAGTCATGCATGAATTGGGAATAAAGCAGTACAAATCATCTGCATACCATCCAGAAAGCCAAGGCGCATTAGAAAGATTCCACCAGACATTAAAGAACATGATTAGGACCTATTGTTTTGACACTGAAAAAGACTGGGATGAAGGCATACATTTGTTATTGTTTGCAGTTAGAGAGTCTGTTCAAGAGTCTTTAGGCGTCAGTCCATTTGAATTAGTCTTTGGTCATACAGTTAGAGGACCCCTTAAACTGCTAAAGGAAAAGTTCCTAGACAGTGATCTTGACTCATGTAGTCTCTTACAATATGTGTCGGACTTTCGCGTCAGGTTGACCAAAGCACGTGATTTGGCCATGTCAAATTTAAAGTCAGCTCAAAAAGGTATGAAAATAACCTATGATAAACATGTCCTTAAACGAAGATTCAAACCTGGAGAGAAGGTTCTGGCTTTTCTGCCTATTCCTGGTAATCCACTTAAGGCTAGATATTATGGTCCTTTTGTCATTGAAAAGAAACTAAGTGACCTTAATTATGTAGTTCAGACTCCTGACAGGCGTAAGAGCAAACAGTTATGCCATGTAAATATGTTAAAGTTATACATCGACAGAGATAGCACTAACAGTACTGTCCATCCTGTAAGTGTAGTTAGTTCTGACCCTGATACCAATGAAACTTGTGAAGAGCCCATGACAGCGGCGAAATTACAGAACTCTGACATTCTACTTAATTTGGATTCCAAGTTGTGTCATCTCGAGCCAGCGCGTCAGGAAGAACTTCGAACTCTGCTCAGTCAATATGAACATTTGTTTCCCGACATTCCTACTCGGACTGATACAATTTCACATGACGTCGATGTCGGAGATTCTAATCCAGTGAAGCAGCACCCATATCGTTTGAATCCCTTTAAACAAAACTACCTGAAAAAAGAGATTCAGTATTTATTTGACAATGACTTCATTGGACCAAGTAATAGTAACTGGAGTTCACCTTGTATCCTCGTTCCAAAGCCAGATGGCAGTTACAGGATGTGTACTGACTACAGAAAGGTGAACACATTGACCAAAACAGACACATTCCCTATTCCACGCATTGACGATTGCATTGATAAAGTGGGAAGTGCCAAGTTCGTGTCAAAGTTTGATCTTCTGAAAGGATTTTGGCAAGTGCCACTAACAGATCGTGCGAAGGAAATATCAGCATTCGTCACTCCGGAGGGTCTGTTCCAGTACAAAGTTATGCCATTTTGAATGAAAAATTCTCCAGCCACGTTCCAGCGTCTCATCAACCGTGTTACTTCCGGTTTGGAAGGATGTGAGACTTACATTGATGACGTCATTGTCTACAGCGATACATGGGAAGATCATCTACAGAAAATTCGCGCACTGTTCAATCGGCTGAGTGACGCCAAGCTGACAGTCAACCTTGGAAAAAGTGAATTTGGACATGCACGTGTGACATTCTTGGGTCATGTTGTAGGTCAGGGTCAGGTAAAGCCTGTAAATGCTAAGGTCAGTGCTATCTCGCTATTTCCAAGACCAACATGTAAGAGACAACTGATGCGTTTCTTGGGTATGGCTGGTTACTACAGGAAATTTTGTCCAAATTTTTCAGATATTACTGAACCTTTAACTCGGCTCTTAAAAAAGAGGGTAACTTTTGTTTGGACCGATGAATGTGAATCAGCTTTTGAAAAACTGAAAGCCATACTCAAGAGCGCACCAATTCTTTCAGCACCAGATTTTGGTTCACCTTTTAAACTGGCTGTAGATGCTAGTGATGTTGCTGCTGGTGCCGTTTTGTTACAAGAAGGTATAGATGGTGTAGACCACCCAATATGTTATTTTTCATGTAAATTTGACAAACATCAGAGAAATTATTCTACAATTGAGAAAGAAAGTTTGGCAATGATATTGGCTTTACAACATTTTGATGTTTATGTTACTTCTTCATCGTTGCCAATTACTGTATTCAGTGATCACAATCCACTTGTTTTCATAAGTAAGATGAACAACAAAAATCAAAGATTGTTGAGATGGAGTTTGGTGTTACAAGAATACAATATTGAAATCAAAACATATTAAGGGTAAGGACAATTTGATCGCTGATTGTTTGTCTCGCATATAATGTACATATGTTTGTCAACATTTTTGCTGTTGTATATAGATTTTGTTTTGTTTTAATGTTTTGAATTGTCAAGAAAGTTCCAACTTTGAAACTTTCTTCTTTTAAGAGGGGGAGTGTCATAGTATTGCAGTATAGAGTTAGACACTGAAGATCGTTCTAGAACAGTAGAACTGAGGTGGACTTGTTGACCTTCTATTATGTGATTATAATATTAGAGCTACGTATTATGTAAGTCATCCATCTGGAATATTCTCGAAGCTGTCATAATTGCAAATGGTCGCTGCACGAAAGATCTGTATGTAACAGCACCATCTACTCATTCATCAACACACCCCGTATGATACTGTTAATTATGTTGTAGCGCCCTCTATACATATAGACTGATAGCATTGTTTACGAAGGACGCTTCTGGAATGTCAAACTGACATTAATTTGTTTACGTGGGTTATTTGCTTCGAACTTTCTCGACCATAATTATAATTATATCTAGGCCAAATGGTGATGTAATGCATATTCGAGAACTTTCGTGGTTTGTGAAGCGGACGGCCCACGTCATATAGAATAATCGCGAATTCCCCGTAGGATATAAATACCGTCTCGTTCGCTCACTCGAGAGAGAATTTAAGAACTGGCTTTGATTGATTTACTTTGCCCGTAATTACTGACTGGAGGTTTCAAACAGACTTACGTGGGTGCATCATCATTATTATTATTATTATTGACTAACATTTGCCTGAGATAACTGACTGCTGGATTATATATTCCTGCTCGACCGCTGTTTTATCTACGTCATTGAACTGACGGAAACTGCACAACAGCTGAGCGATATTGGACTACAGAAATACAGGAACGCGATTTCACCACGGACTGTATAGAGATTAGCACGTTGATACGGACTCTGAGAGATATACCGGTATAACATTGAACAGTAAGATTTTATTTGATATTTGTTTGCTATATTGACCTAACTTAATTTGTATATCATTTTAGTATTCTCGACTTCACAAATCTTTCTGTTGCGTTTTTCTATTATCGTTTAGACGTAACAAGATATATTAGCTTTTCAAACTAATACAGGTTGGTGACAGCGGTGTGGCACACACCTGTCCTGGTTAACTCCGCACAGCTTTAGACTTCCCTTCATATTGGCTGACACGAATTATCATTGCATTTGAAAACTATGTTGACATAATAAATGATAAAAAATCTTTAAAAAATACTTTTCAACTGAATTTTCTTTCCTGACATAGTCTTTGTTGTAGCAGTGATTCCATACAGTGTTTACATGTAGGACCATCTTTCAAGAGTGTGTGTTTATTCGTTATTGACTTCTGCTGGCAGTGCCGAGATGCTTTATTTCTGTAATTATATTCTCCAATTGACATTGTTTGTTTAAAGGGATGTCATATTCACATTCCGCAAGGTTTGGGAAACATTTTGATATGTGATGTTGGCAACCAGCTATATTGCCTATTTAATAATCAGATCACCAGTGATTATATGAAAAAAGGTAGCTGAACATATATCACCAGCTGTAATAGAAAAGAGTCATTTATTTGGTGTATTCTGCGTGAATATAGTAAATTAATCATACATCAAAATGTTCCTCGTCCCATGGAGAATCCCACCATTCCATGTTTGACACGCAAGTATATCTAGATAAATAAAAATCCACAAAAAACAATTGTTCTTGAGATTGCCAGCAGAAGTCCACAAATAATAAACACACACAATTGAAAAGTAAATTAAAAAATTCTATATTATCTCTGCTACAACAAAAACTACCTTAGAAAAGAAAATTTCCCTGGAAACTTTATTAAAAGATTTTTAAAAGATGTCATCATAATCGTCAAAGGCAATGATAATTCATGTCACCCAATATGAAGACAGTCCAAAGCTGTGTAGAGTTATCCAAGGCAGGTGTGTGTCACAACCTACGGGTATTAGTTTGAAAAGCTAATACATCTAAACCAGTTTGTGCAGTCAGTGATGTAAATGCTCTGGATTCTTTCTATTTAATCCCCAACTGCCTATTGCGGTCCATTCATTCACATCCTGTGTTCTGATTGTGTCTCGTCGTAAAAGAAGCTACACAATTAATCGCCAATTGACACATATCTGTGGTTTGATCCACATGTCCGGTATGCTCAGTTCACACAAACTTAATAGAGACAATTACTGATAAAGAAAACATTTTTTTTTAAATACTTCCCCAAAAATTCATATAATTGTTGATATATTGTCATTTTCTTTATTGTTTTTGTATACTGTCCTTAATGGATGTAAAGGGCAAACAAAATTGAATTGAATATCTAACATAGTCGTTATTTTAGCACACGCTATATAGAATTTTCTTCACTGCTTTTTAATATTGTATGTTTAATATTTATACACATCTGCTGGCAGTCCTAAGAACAAATGTTTTTGTTGATTTGGATTTATGTAGATATACTTGCGTGTCAAACATGTCAAGGTGGGATTCTCCATGGGACATTTTGATGTATGACTTTACTATATTCAAGCAGAATACACCAAATAAGAGACTCTTTCCTATTACAGACCTAAAAAAAGCTCTCCATCTGACATGCCGTTGATTTTAAATCTGAGAGGAGGGTTGGGGTATCCGTGTTCATAAGTCCATGGATGCTATCGGCAGATCAAGGTTCACGGGCATATCATGGAACCAGCCTGTCTAGCCCGTCTCATGTTGCGGCGAGTGGTGACAGGTGTGCGATACAGAAAGTAAAACTCATCTGCTCATGTATTTTAACCTCTTTCATCAGATCAATATGTTATTCTCTAGAAACGATGATGATATTCGATTAACATAAATATAATGTAGATATATCGATTAATTCCAAGAGACATTTCTCTGTGCATAACATCATGAGGTCAACCTGTCTCCCCCGATGCGTCTGTGGTCTGGGTTTGACGTTTCGAACCAGTCTCATGTTGCGTCGAACGGTGACAGGTGTACGATATAGAAAGTAAAGCTCATCTCCTCTTATATTTTAGCTTGTTTCATCAAATCAATATTTTATTACAGTATTTTCGTTATTTTGGGATAACACTATCTTAGAATAGCACAAATTCTAGTGCTGAAAATGCTGACGGGACTCGACCAAATTTTCAGCACTAGAATTTGTGCTATTCTAAGATATTGTTATCCCAAAATAACGAAAATACTGTTATACGATCACTTTCTAAATGATAAAAAAATATACAATATTTTATTCTCTAGAAACGATGATGATATTCGACTAACACAAACAGAATTTAGATATATCGATCTATTACAAGATAGATCTCTCTGTGCACAATATCGCGAGGTCAACCTGCCTCCCCCGAGGTAGACGTGGTCTGAGCTTGCTGTTTCAAACATACCTTGAGGAGAAGCGCTGAGATTGGTTAACACGGAAACGGTACTGTTGTTCCCAGATCTCCATCAGCGACAAGTAAGATGGGGAGCGTTTTTTGTATATCTAGTTTTAATCAGATTGTTCTATTTCCTGAGAAAAAAAAATGCATTGTGATGTGAAATGGATATTCATGAAAAAAGAAATTGAGTGCCTTGATTGGCTGAGTTGGTTCTAGAACGACGCGTCGCAAGTACCAGGGTACATCTAGTTTATACAGACTTTTAATCATACGTTATACCCTGATCAAAATATCTGGGTTTACTGAAATTGATTATAACTTGATAGCGCTAAATGCAGATTCAGATTCAGGTTGTATGGAACGACATGAGAATATAATATTAAACACACTAATCAATGTCAAGATAAAAAATGGTGAACAATCTTGTGGAGTATTAATCAAATTATCGGCTGTACCTGTCCTCAAGATGTAGCAGAGGATGTGGAGGATAGACGATGTTTACGTTCGTTAAGGGCAAGGCTGATCTGAGAGATTTTGACATTGTTTTGCTAAGCTGAAGTTTTCAAAAAGGTAATAAATTATCAAACGCAAATAATTTCATGTCAGAAAGATAGGAAACTCCATAAAATACAAGAAAATATGCCTATTTCTTTGAACTAACTCGAAAAATCACTTTGTGGAGCAAAATTGACCAGTAATGTAGTGGATTTCTCGAAGTAAAAGGACCTTGTACGATAAGATGGACAAACGGCCCCGGCAAGCAGTCCATTCACAACGGATCAGTGGCAAATGCCGGCATCATTGAAAACTGTTGACCGCTTCTCTCTTGCAGGAAACAAGCCTATGTTTATGTATACTATGATTGTCTTTTTGAATTTGGTGCTAATACTGTTATATGGAATATGGAATAGGTCTTTGGATTATGGACGCGGATATTCTCTAATGGACGACGGCTGGATTATGAATGACGGACTAGACGCTTGTAATTCAAAACATGCAAACGGAATGTAGAAGCATTAAACTGAAAGGGTTACTCAACAAAATTCACTACATTACCATCTTTGTTGTCCGGATTTGATGTAATTGAGGTAAATTATCTGATTTTCCTCTGTCAAACGACATTATGGAATCTCACGCGACTTTTCGAGAAGCATGTGACTGGATATTCTAGTAAGGCGGCTGTTAGAACTAGATCTCCAAAGAGGTTGACAAGAATACTTTTCTTCAATGAAACTGAAGAATAAATTATTTTGTATGCTAACTGTCTTCATATTTCACTGAACTATGACGTTTCTGCGATGTTAATACAAGTTATGAACGATATTTGCGACATGCTTATTTGGACGTATGAATACCATTTTCAAGTGATGTGTCACCGTGCTCGAGAATCAAGCAGTCTTTATCATATTCAGAACTGTATCAAGTCGAAGCGCAAAAATTCGATTTCTATGTCAACAGATGGCCTGAAATGTACGTATCTAACTGTTTTTGTGAAAAACAATTTAATTTGATATCTGCTATATTTTATTTTCTATTGAATTATCTTTATTTCGTTGTAAAGTCGAAGGCGAAATCGATAATTTTGCCCGTAGGTTCTTCAAAACGCAATAAGGTCATTTGATTTCTACATTTCCTGGCATTTTTCGCGAAATTCTTTGTTACTTCATTTCATTTTTGCTTCACAAAAGCATTGAAATTTTTTCCCCAAAAATAGAAGTACATTTCTTGTCCTTTCATGATCATGTCTCATGGTATCATTGTGTCATAAAATATGGTCATTACAATGATCATGGGCGTTTTTGGAATTTAGACTTGGCGAAATATTTTGAAAATCTCAAAGATCCTCTCTGTCCTTAAGCATTTCGTGTATAAATTGTCCAACAAGGAGAGGCATTTTTTCTAATGAAATAAGCCATTGTGTTCGTGGAAATACTGACTAAAGTGTCGTAAGTGAAATGTTTCTGCGACGGGTCAATGTTGGACATTCTATAATAAAATGGACTTCGTCCTCTACAGACAGTTTACATAGTCTGCATTACCTATCAATTTTCCGGTATCGACCAGTTTCTGTTTCAAATCTACAAATACGTAGTTTAGTTATTGCCTTTTTACAGGTTAGGGCAACCCCGCTCTCTAAAATGGAGGGGAAAAAGTTCATTTTTGCTCAACAACTTTTGATTCCTTCTTAACCAATGCTTCAAAACTTCAGGCGCATTAGTTTACCAATTGTTCCATGTCCTAAAATTAATTTGCCATTTGAAGAACCAGTCAATGTTGTTTAAACAGTGAGACAGATGTTTGGCCTATTATTATGCAAATTAGATAGATGACAATTTATTTTTTACGACCATTTGATGCGGATATATATGTCTGTGTGTGCCTCAAGAGGATTTTGTTGAATTCGTTATGCGAACTAATTTACTGAGCAAAAACGACCTTTTTTAACTCCATTTTAGAGAGAGGGGGGAGTGCCGTAACCTGTTCTATGATCATGGTAATTAACAGTGTATAAATAGTCATCAGTTTTCCAAATTCATCGTGTATATGTTTGTAATAAATAAGTTTTTCTGAACCTTGGAATATATTTTTAAAGTGTGATACATAATTAACCTGCAATATGTTATTTATATGGTGTTTGTGTTTCTTACTTAATGACGAGGAGCAATAATTCGTGGACAGATTTGATTTGTCCATCATTAAGTATGCATATGTATGCCACCCTGGATCATCTTCACGACAGTCAAGATTTCTATTTGTGAGCCAGAGGCGAACCCTTGACTTTCTTGCATTCCGCCCACATTCCAGTTACGTGACCTAGAAAAACTGCGCTGATGGTAAAATACGTTAGGGTTTTACTTTTGCTGCTAAACTATTCGCTGATACCGAATGTAAACTATTTAATCCAAGCGCGCATAACAATAAAATATTAAAGGAAAGCTCAGCGAAATTTTATAGAAATCCGTGCGTTATTTCACACAATTCAAGTCCTTCAGTGGGAAGGTGAGA
Source organism: Hanleya hanleyi (assembly GCA_036873755.1). Taxonomy (NCBI): domain Eukaryota; kingdom Metazoa; phylum Mollusca; class Polyplacophora; order Lepidopleurida; family Hanleyidae; genus Hanleya; species Hanleya hanleyi. The sequence continues at coordinate 48,257 of JAVTVY010051120.1, forward strand.
TCGGATATACCGACATCGCTGACCGCCTTTATAGTTTCAGTGTTTCCTACATTTGCCGGCTTGTTTGATGGTAGATGAATGGGTTTGTTTTTCTTTTCAAATAGATGCTGTTTTAAACTGTGTTTCCTTTATATTTATTAATGTTCATGGTCGTTGAAAATGTGCGTGTTCATCTGCTACCGGGTATCGCACAAGCCGCGGTAAACAAGAAATCTAATTGGTCAATATGTGCAGGATGTTGCTTTTGCTGACTGGCTGACATCTACCGCTGTGTTGTCGTTGATCGCGATACAGTGTCCAAGTGGACCAGGGGTAACTATTATAGAGATGCCCCTGGTTTTAGCGAGGATGCCCTGTGTGTGCTACCTGAAATAGCTTGCTACAGGCTTTCGAACCGAGAAGTATGATCAGCTCTTTTCTTAAAGTTTCTATGTGATTGCTGTATTTAACCATCCTGTCGCGAATATCGTCAATAAGAGGGTAGCGACCGTGCTCAGACTTGCAGGCAATGCTGGTTATATTTTTACTGGTCCGCAGATTTAATTTGCAAAATTTACTGTGAAGTTTTTAAAATGGTTCATAATACATAGGTCGAAAAAATCCCCAACATTATGGTTCTTAAACTTGCCAAGTATAGATCTGATGCCTAGATTTCGGAGTTTTATAATATGATAGGCTTTATTAAGATATCAAAATGTGTATTGTATATATGTGGAGGAGGTGCCACATCTTGAAAAGCGTTATGTATCTTGAAAATAATAACGCAACAATCTCGTTTCTCTTGAAATCTCCATATTAGAACATTTGACACATCAGAATTTCACCGATTTTTTCATCAGTGTTTTTTTTTCTTGTTATATAAAGTGTGTCGTGTACAGAGTCGATTTCAGTCGGGTCCATCACCGCTATCACTAACCCCACAGACTATGCAATTGTTAGGTAAGACACGAATAGGGTAAGTGGTCGATGCGAAGGATGCTTTAAAACGTGTTAAGCGTTCACTCAACCAACCAAGGCCAAAAACCGACAAAATTTCATAACCGGTGCTTGGCCAACCGCGCACGACAACCTGATTTTCGACCCACGAATTGCCCCTGGCGGAAGGATGCATCTTCTCTGCGTCCTCGTGAAGTGGTTGGCTTTTAAACTACTTTTTTCTATCTGAAGACCCTCAACTTATATCAATGCCCCGTACATTATTGCCTTCATTTGTTTTACACCCATTTCCTGTACCGGTGTATTCTCCACCGTGCTGAGTGCTTTGTACGCATCATTAGTAAATTTCCGTAATGCTGCTGTCGGCGAGAGAGACAATTGATCGGCTTATATAGTTTGTACATAGAACCACCTCTACTAGAAGGAAGGCTATTGAATTGGAATTCCCGCTTACCACAGCGGCCGCGGTTCACCATAAACTCGCACGGATTTGGCTTCTTCGAGGCTCTCTCATTCATACTGTGCTAAAAAGTTAAATAGTTACGACACATAGTTTTTGTGTCTTTGCTTGGAAATATCGCTCATCAGAGGGATCTTTGTTATTAGAAGCCAGACCACTGTCGAAATGTGTTGTCCTCATCAGGGGCCCCGAAGCGATATTGGTTTCATTTAAGAAAAAACGTTGCGGAAACGCACGGAAACGCCAACCTTCTTGTCGGCTTTGAAATACTTAATAAAGGGGCTAAATACAACGAACCATATACAGAACGATAGCTATTTGTTTGTCAGAAGCGTCAAGAATTATAAAACATTTTACAGGACACATAGAAAAGATCGAACGCAATTATCAGGACAAAGAATCAAGGTGGGATAATGGACTGCTGATAACATCTATTAAGGGGATCTTGTACATACCGCATTCCGCATAACATCGGAGGAAAAAAAAAGAGAATTTTTGTGACAAAGAAATTGGATTAACGTCAAAACTAGAAATGTAAGTATTTTTCAGTTACTTACCATTTCTTGTTGATGATATTGCGCTTGCAATTTGGATATTCATGCAAGGTACAGATTACTGGGTTTCCTACCAGATATAATACGATATTTACAAGGAAACAATTAAATTTTCCACCTATATATATTAATGACAGTTTTCCGTGCTTGATAAAATGATAAAGGTCATGCGGGAATTAGTGAATAAATGGGCTTATTCAAGAGCGATTCTACCTTTTTTGACTACATCGTCAAGAGTTCCTTGCGCCTTGTGAACTATATGCTATACAGCCGATCGAGACAAGGGGCTCGAGGGATGAAAGAGGTAAAGAATGGAATGAAGTGGCAAATTCTATAGTTTCACTTTTTATTTATGCCATTTATGCCAACTATACAAACTATGTTTGTGGGGCATCATATTATTTGTTGTATATTCTCAATCATTATATACCAATTGTGCAATGGAATACACCCTTCCACCAAATTTGTGTTGGAAAATCTTTGGTTCACTTCGTCATCACGAGATCTATCGAGGATTGGCGAATAAGCACTAATGACAAATAAGGTATACCTCTCTGGTATATTTTTATTTTGAGTAAGCCAACAAGATGGCTCCGCTTACTTAAAATGGCCTGACTGATTACCAATCGCTCGATGGCGAACTCACTCATTTACTCATTTAGGTACCCTACATCGCCCATAACTTGGAATCAATTGTCTCCATATATGAGAACAACTTCATACACAAGTCGATTTCTCAGTTCACACTTCTAATTAGCCCTGATATATAGGACCGCCAAAAGCATTCAAAATTCGAGGTGTAACTTCCATCTACAAACCAGCCACGAGCCAATCAGAACCAACCCAAAGACTGTGACATGTGTAGCCTGGGTGACGTATTCTCCAACTATAGTCACGCCATTCCGCTTTATATGGCGGTAGGTGTGACCAGATACATAGGACAGCCAGTCATAACGCACACATACGACCCATTTCGAAATTCAAATGGATTCGGGGTGACCGACATTTCGTGTCTGTTTATAAATTCTTCTGAACAGAGGTGGTGGGCTGATATATCAAGGCTAATCCGGAATGTGAACGGAGAAATTGGCATGTGATATGCGGAGTGATATGCGATACGTCCCCGTATATACTGTTCGGTTCTAATCCGGAAAAGTACAGCTATTTAGAAACGCTGTAATATTAGATACCGTACCAAATTAGAATGACAAAATACAAATGTTTGAAATACTGGACATGATGGTAATGACGATGTTGTGTGGATGACGATGTAAAACCGTGGGTCTGAACGACGAAAAGTTGGAAAAGAGGTGTTCGGTATGACTGTAAATATTTGCTTTTTGAACCGAAATATAATTTGCTCGTGTTTACTTGAACAGTGATTAGCTTGAGACAGAAAATACTGGAGTTTCGTATTGTGAATTTGTTACCGATAAGAGATAAGTCAGAATATTATTTCAAGTATTAGAATATGTGCATTTCTTTGTTTTTGCAAGTTTTGGTGATATTCTGGAAGGAAATTCCCTTTATATGTAAAATATGACATATGTAAAATTTGTCAGCAAACATCCGACGTTAATGATTTCATCTTCAAATACTGAATCTATCACCGAGTTATAGGCTACCAATGAATTCACCGCTCCTGTAAGCATCTCCCATGTACCGTCGTCGCAAAGTGGGTATCGTTCAGTGGTTAATATCTAATAAATAGATGTCCACCACGTGGACGACTCTCCTTCCAGATCATTCACTCCTGTTTGAATACCATGCTTAGATAGATGGTTCTGCCAAACAATATCTTTCTCGAGGTCTGCATCCCAATCTTCAATGTTGTGTGACTGTTGTATATCAGTCCCCTTCTGAACGTGTGGAAGTATATCTTTGATCCCATTATGTACAAGTTTCTTTCCCATGTGGAATAGCTGTAGATACATGTCCATATACGTGTGCATTGATATGATCATTTGAGAGAAATGACCGAGTTGAATCCTTTTCTCTATAGTTTAAACCGTGAAACGTGATGATTGTATTCGCGATTGTGATTGGTCGAATCTTCGAACAGCTAGGTTTGGAGTGTGAGCTTTAAGAGAGCTTCCCTTTGTTTAAATTACAAGGGTCAGTAGGTTTCCCGACAGCGATAGATATGGGCTATATTCGATATATCATATGATCAAATTCTATCTACGCCATCAAACATAGCGGTTTCGTACTTGATTCTGGTCGAAAAGATGGCATCCACCTAATAAGACTTCAACTCGAAAGACCTCATATCAAAGAACTAATTTCCAGCGTTAACTACTCAAATCTCAAATATTGATGTTCAAATTAAAACTATATCTGCCTCGGAATTTTGCGATTTCAGACACTTCTCATCTAATTTTCGACCATTTCAAGACACTTTACTCACAATTATATTGAGGGGGGGGGGGGGGGCAAAGTGGTCCCTGGTCCCTCTCTTTTAAATTGTGAGGGGGAGGAGGGCTTCTGCAAATATATCATATATAGATGTAATAAATCTAATTGACCTGAGGGGGTCCAAAGTACGGTACCATCATTGTGGTGCGCGCAAAAGGCGCGGCACACTAGGGTGGTCCGGGCGCATGCCACTGCTGCACACATTTTGAAGTGTTTAGAGCTGGTGGGGCGAGTGCCTCACCTGCCCCGTCCTTACGCATATATGCATATGTATCTAGTATCCTTGTTATTCATAATTACATACTTTTATATTTTTCGTTGTACCTGTGGCACAGTCGACGCTATTACAGGCTTGTTCAGCTGAGTATTTACCAGTGTGACGTCATAATTTATTACTTTTTCTCGACCGAAGGTCTAGTGGGGGTTGCGATTTATTTCAGTCCATTTTTGGTAGTGAATTTGAGCCCTGTCACGTAAAATGAAAAATAGGTGCAAAGACAAGGATTCATCGTAATACTGCATGAAACTGAGCTGAAATGAACCCTGCATGCACATGTGACTGTACAGTTGTTACTCGAACTGTCATTTTGAAATAACAGCCAATGAACGGACGGCGTTCGAGTGTAATACACCACCTCCGCGGGATCTGGGGATATTTTGGCGAAAGCTCAGCTGCAGGACAAACTCTTTGAAGCCCGAGAGAAAACGACATAGGGGCGTCTCTTAAGTCAAAAGTCTCACGGATATACTCAAATCTGACTTCAACACAACCAGAAGGAGACGAAGTATACGACATATTGCCTGGCGCTTCATTCGTTCAAATATGGGCATGTTCATAGAGGTCACGAATGTTGTTTGGAAAGCCTATTAATAAAACGGCTAGTCTTCGTCCTAACTGATAAAAAATCTGCCATGGCTCGACTTTGTCAGACGAACCATGACTTGGGATGATGTGTAACTGTAGTTTTCTGCAGATTAACAATTCAAGGATAGAAAGGGAATATACTCATTCGAGTAAGATACCGTTATTGTGTTGAGGACTATTCTCCAAATTTCAGTCGCACCAGATTCCGTTTAGTATTAAATTCGTGTCAATGTTTGAGTTGTAATAAATACGAAATACCAAGTACCGAACCTTCTGGAACATGCACAGGAACTATTTACTCATATTGTTGAGGGCTTTTACCCTCTGTCAAACGCTATTGTTTCCCGTCTGGTGACTTCTCATCGTGTTTGCGCACGCTCCACATGGCTCTCTGTATTGTTCCCTGTGTCCACCGGTCCTAAGGAGTTCTGGATTGTAATATTACCTTCGGGATTTGGGTTCCCTGCTCGGACTGATGACATTAAAATCAGATCAACGAGATCATGTTAAATCCTCTGATAGGGGATTAAGCCCAGACATCGGCATTGTAGCGAATTCGAGATAGCTCAGAGCCTCCCGTACGTCTTGTAGCTAAAAACATTCAGATATATCATGCAGATTTTCATTCTGAACGTTGTGTATAGACACAATCTGTCAGATTGTGGTGACCGATCTGTCTGTTTACGTAAGAACCGATGGATGTATGACTGGGATAATCTTAAATCTGAGAAGCTATGAGGGCCTGTGAGGGTTACAGAACCAGGTAACGATACAGTTAACGGGTATTCATAGTCGGAGAACACTATAGGCTGATTAGCGTGTAAATTATTATCAAAGCCCCACCAGTTAGCAAATGTAGAGACGTAAAGTGCACTCGCCTAGTTTGGGGAAATTGGAAAGAAACTTGGTCTAAAGTTATTCTGGTTGCCCATGGTGATATAAGCTGTCAGCACTGATTGGTTACTATCCTGCTTCAAGTTGGTGACTGGGGAACTCCGACGGCACCGGCTATGTCCATACTGCTAAGGTTACCATGGTAACCAATCAGCACCATGGAGAAGCGGTATAACTTTTAACCCTACCTGGCCTGGGTGGGGGGGGGGAGGGCGAAATGGCGGGTTACGTTGGGGTTACGTCGGTAGAGTTTAGCTGATTGGCTGACGATATCACGTGGTTTTTATTTCAGGGAATTCCCTCATATAGTTGCCGAAAGTAGGCTGAAAATGGATACACACGACCCAAGGGTCAGTCTTACATGACGTGAAGACAATAGGGAGTCCATGTTCTTCGAGTGATATCGGTCATCGAAGATCCCCGAGAAGTTATGAAGGAAGTTTAGGGATGCGACACAATATATATCGTCGTGTTGTTGAAAAATATTAAGGCTTTGTTTAATTAAATTAAGATAGCTACCGGTATATTAGACGATCTAAGAGCGACGCAGTGACAGAATAGATTTAACAGGGGCATGATCGGTGCTCATCAAAATGGTGGACGGCTTCGATCCGATTGCGCCTCTATGGTCCTGGCGTCGACACGCTGATTGCTTTTATGGGAGATAACTGTGTAATCTCCTCATAAATCTACGTCTCTGACTTCACGGCTGCCAAGCTCGTCAAGAAAATAACAAGTCGTATTAATCCTGCACGCCTGGCGTCAAATAAAAGCAGACATAATCTTCCCGACCAGACCATGGATGAGTCCTATCTAAGAAAAGATCGTGTAAACAAAAAAAATTGTTTGTTAGGGTTACGTACATGACAGAGCTAATAAATTGTCCATTTCTTTTGTTTCTCCTCGCCGCAGGCATGCTATACTGGAGGTCGAGAATTTATTGTGTTGTTGGATTTAATGCCACACGTATTTTATCAAGCGACCTATCTAAATAATTCATTACACATAAAATACCGCTACCATGTTTATACCAGTTACCAGACAAATTAATATCTGTCAGTAGAAAAATAACACCGCTTACAACCCACATGCACAGTCGATCTGTCTGTTTACGTAAGAACCGATGGATGTATGACTGGGATAATCTTAAATCTGAGAAGCTATGAGTAGTTGGGCCTGTGAGGGTTGCAGAACCAGGTTACAACACAGTTAACGGGTATTCATAGTCGGAGAACTCTATAGGCTGATTAGCGTGTAAATTATTATCAAGGCTCCACCAGATAGCAAATGTAGAGACGTAAAGTGCACTCGCCGGAAATTGGAAAGAAACTTGGTCTAAAGTTATTCCGGTTGCCCATGGTGATATAAGCTGTCAGCACTGATTGGTTACTATCCTGCTTCAAGTTGGTGACTGGGGAACTCCGACGGCACCGGCTGCTATGCCCATACTGCTAAGGTTACCATGGTAACCAATCAGCACCATGGAGAAGCGGTATAACTTTTAACCCTACCTGGCCTGGGTTGGGGGGGGGGGGGGCGAAATGGCCTACCCCACCAAACTTTTTGCGCTATCTCCAGAACGACAAGAAAGTGAGAGCTGAAACTCCTTGACTTTTAAGTTTATCACATTGGGATCATTTTGAGCCTATTTGCATAGCCCCCCGAGCAGAGGATCATGGGTGAATTCAAGATGGCGGCCACGTGGGGAACCAGAAAAGTGATGTTTTTGTCATATTTCTTAAAAATTTCTGCTTTTCCGCAATGAAAAGTGTGCAAAAACTATTTTATTTCACAACACATTAATATTTACTAATTTTTCATGCAGTTTTTGCGGAGAAATTGCATAAATAACAAAATCGGAAAATCCGACCGAAAAATCGACCAAAAAATGCCGTTTTTGAAAATGACGTCACTGTGACGTTATCAAAGCGGCCATCTTGGATTTGTTTACGTTTTCTGGTAGAGCTTGACCCAAGGGTATAGTGTTGTAAGTTTCAGCCCACTAGCTCAAGGGGTAAGAAAAATAATTAGGGTCGCCATTTCGCCTCCCCTCCCCCAGGCCAGGATAGGTCCCCAAAAGCCCAGGCCAGATAGGGTTAAAGGGCGAATTCGGAATTTCCACGCAGAAATCCACAAAGGGAGCCGATTTACTCTGGGAGATTCCTAGCATGTATTTCCTCTAATTCACCAGATGTGGTACGCCGGAAAAGTCGTGTCCCTCACGCGGATCCTTAAATAGCATATCCTGAAACTCACCACTACGATGTCTAATTTTGGTCAAATTATTTCAACGACCCATTGTCAGGATCGTCAGGGGAACTACTTATTAGAGTGGAAGTACTCCTTCAATCATTTCTACTGGTGCGGATTCAAACTGTACATGTGATACAGTTCCGTTAACGTCACCACGACGTGCATTTGCGTACACTTCGTCATCCATAAGATGGCTTGCGAATTGTGTGTCGCCATTATATCAGAGCAATATCCGATACTTTACCGTATTTTTTCGGTCTTCATCCGGCGGAGAACAGACTCGAGAAATCCAATAAATTACAGGCATTTCAAATTAGTTCTGAAACATATATTTTCTGAGCTTACAAAAGATACAGATATGAATAAATTCCGTATCATACAAGAGGTGTTGTAAATCTGTTATTTGGAACAAGTAGGACTCTAAAGTGGCGGGTTACGTTGGGGTTACGTCGGTAGAGTTTAGCTGATTGTCTGACGATATCACGTGGTTTTTATTTCAGGGAATTCCCTCATATAGTTGCCGAAAGTAGGCTGAAAATGGATACACATGACCCTAGGGTCAGTCTTACCGCGTATAGATGACCCAGATGGTTACAGGTTGCAGGACGTGAAGACAATATGGAGTCCATGTCCTTCGAGTGATATCGGTCATCGAAGATCCCCGAGAAGTGATGAATGAAGTTCAGGGGTGTGACTGGACCAGAGTTGCAAGGAAGTCCGCTCGCCTATTCCTTGGGACAATATATATCGTCGTGTTATTGAAAAATATTAAGGCTTTGTTTAATTAAATTAAGATAGCTACCGGTATATTAGACGATCTAAGAGCCACGCAGTGACAGAATAGATTTAACAGGGGCATGATCGGTGCTCATCAAAATGGTGGACGGCTTCGATCCGATTGCGCCTCTATGGTCCTGGCGTTGACACGCTGATTGCTTTTATGGGAGATAACTGTGTAATCTCCTCATAAATCTACGTCTCTGACTTCACGCCTGCCAAGCTCGTCAAGAAAATAACAAGTCGTATTAATCCTGCACGTCTGGCGTGAAATAAAAGCAGTCATAATCTTCCCGACCAGACCATGGATGAGTCCTATCTAAGAAAAGATCATGTAAACATAAAAAGTTGTTTGTTAGGGTAACATACAGGACAGGGCTAATAAATTGTACATTTCTTTTGTTATTCCTCGCCGCACGCAGGCTATACTAGAGGTCGAGAATTTATTGTGTTGTTGGATTTAATGCTACACGTAGTTTATCAGGCGACCTATCTAAATAATTCATTACACATAAAATACCGCTACCATGTTTATACCAGTTACCAGACAAATTAATATCTGTCAGTAGAAAAATAATAGTCTGAAGTCATGGAATATATTTTGGGGGTCAACAGATCGACAGGTGGCTAATCGTCCTTAAAGTACTTGTCAGCACACTGATTTGGATTGAATAGTTAATACCATTCATCTTGCTTCAGATTGTGTACATCTAGGTGTCAGATACAGATTTACCCTCTGATTGATTTGCACCGAAACACTGGCATCGTCCAGGACTACTTTCCTCGGCTGCCCCCTTTACCGAACATGAGTAGTACAAGAACAGTAAATCTGATAATATCATGAGGAGGAAATGAAGTTGAAATGCAGATGCAAGTTTGAGTTGTAAGCGGTGTTCTTTCCGTAGATGACGTTACATCATCGTGGAGTATTGGTGTGGTTTTTACCGGGAGTGACGTTAAGCTGCGCATGCACGGTTTCCATTTTATATTCCATGTAAGAATCACGAGACAATGCATACAATAGCCTAGTCTTGGGACAACGATATGTCTAGACTTCAGCCTTTTCAGCTGCACGAAGACCCAGACAATAGCTTTCTACATTTCTGCAGCATGCACAGTCGAGGCGTAGTAACGAAGGCCGGGATTTTAGATGTTCGCAGGAGGGATGTTTGAACAATTTAGCCATAATCCTAGGTTCAGATATTACATGCATGGTGTAATCATGAAGCTCTCGGCTTGTTGATTACGCTTAATGTGGTTTTCACCTGAAGTGACGTTATAGAGCGCATACTCAATCGGGAAGTAAGAAAGATGGCATTTTTAGGGCTGCACAGGGACGTGTGTGGGCGATCTGGGTGTGTGAGTGTGTGAGTGAGTGAGTAAGTGAGTGAGGCGTGTACAACGTCCATCTTAACGCTGTGACGCCCTAACGCTGGAATTAAGATACCCCCCCCCCCTACACATACCCACGTCTTTCCCTTAATCTCTGAATTAAACGCAAAATCAAAAGGATGGTAGAAAACGATGCCGGCGTAATGCCAAGAAGTTATATGACCTCACAGACAAATATACTAACTGCTTATTTTCAGAAACATCACAAGAACCAAAAGTGATCCCTATGATTATTTATATCCCAGTCATGCTTTCAATGCCTTACCTCAATCAGATGAAAATAATAGAGATAAACAAGAACAATAAAGATATTCCATATTACACATTCTATTATCCCCTTCATCACGTAACAATCGACGCGAGGGAGACGTGTTGGGCGTGTTTACCATCTCATATGGTATTGTCCATGTATCAGATGCATCGCCCATCGTGTTCACTCTTGTCCAATCGGAGGCCACCGTTTGAGATACTGCCCATGTGTTGCGTCAATATTCGGCTATATCCACTCTTGTTCGTTTTCATCTGCCGCCCATTCGCTCTGGTCCATCCCTAAGCGTTTTCGTGCAGTCTAGAATGCTGTATCGGCAACATATCCCGAAGCAGCTGTTTTCGCATTTGACCGCATTTTCAGAGCCTCTGCGGGTGGTAATATTTTCTTCCAAGTGACGTTTTATATTCAAGATGGACCTATGAGTGGGATCGCCCTATGTTTCAAGCCTCAGCAGGCTATACTTCTCAAGATCGCTTTTCTGTCGTTATTTGGAATGACAATACTTCTTTACTACGTAAAGCTACCAAGTGGAACATCTGGATTCGTCGGTTGAGGCGCATGTATTATGGACTTGACAAGATGTTTTGTTCCGCGAATTTACCTGTACGCTTTCAGCCCTGGTACACACGACCAAATTTTCACTGACACATTTACAATGTCCGATGTAAACTTGTTCGTGCGTATCGCGAAATACTGCAAAATTTGTGCTGGTCCAAAAAGTGACACGAACACAGCTCACAGCTAGAAAGCGCATTACAAAGTCGATCTTCCCGCTACGCCTCGTCAACTGTGTAAATTGTGGGGTGATAGAACCGCATCGATACTACTTGAGGGACTACAATTACAAGCGTCTAGTCCGTCATTCATAATCCAGCCGTCGTCCATTAGAGAATATCCGCGTCCATAATCCAAAGACCTATTCCATATTCCATATAACAGTATTAGCAAGATACATCCCGGAAGATGTTTTGGAATTCCAAATCTACGGGTTACATCAACAAGCACAATAAGCGGCCCAAATGCCATGATTTATTTTATCAGAATACCCCAGATTTTTTGTTGAAACACACCATATGAAAAGTATTTCCCGGTTGCGAAAGACAGTGATATCATTCTATAAACGAGTAAAAACGGATGTGCCCGAGTGCTGCAAGCAATTAAAACTTCTCACTCGTATACACGATCTTTGAAACTGGAGAAGCAGAGAATATGTAGAACATTGTGATTGGTCATTCACACGGATACACGAACACTGGACATGGAAAACTTGGTCGTGTGTACCAGGCTTAACCCGATTTCAACACTTGTTGAGATTTACCATAGAGCATTATGAGAAACCAAAAAAAGACTAGAATGCGCTGTGTCGAAGAATTGCAAAGCAGGTGAAAGCCATCATGATGGGGGGTAATCGATTAATGATACATTGTAATCACTATTTTTTATGTTATAATCTATAAGTCTCTTTCTATTTGATGTAAGGCCTTATGGTCATGGAAAAAAACAAAGACTGGATACTGAAGTATTCACTTAAATATCACGCGACAGACGCATTAAACAGCTTTCTCGCATGGCTAGGTATGTCATTCCTGTCATAATGACCAATTATTCATGAAATGTTATTTTACAGACGAAGGTATAACGATTAACTGTTTGGTCTGTCAGTGTGCTCAACCTCGGTTTATTTTATATATTTATATATATCAGTGTCTCTGTAACATTTTGTCTATTCCTCATTAATCAACCACGCTTTATTGGATATTGGGCGTAGCTAGGAGTTTTGTTCCAGCTGCCTACCAAATTATCCATGCTTTCGCAAATTCTCGGGATAATTTTCTTCATGCTGTGATGACTTCGCTTTAGAACGATATCACACACAGAATTTGAATAATAGAACCGAATGCTGTCAGTTGAAAAAAAAATCCTCTGACAATGGGTTGTTGAACCTACGCGGTTTGGCGGAGATTCGGCCTCCAATGAGGTACGGTTGATGGACGTGGAAACCCGAGAGTTGAAAGGGATAAGTACCACCATTAAAAATTACACTGGGCCGTATGGTTCATTAATAACAAGCCCTTGAACTACATAGTCGATTTGCGCAAAATCGTCCATTTTGACACGAGAACAACACATTTTTCTCTCTGTAAAAATATGAAGCCTGTCCAGGATAATATACTTCACTCCGAAATATAGACCACGTCAATATGTAATGTTTGTCCGAATAGGTTTTGGTTAACGGGCGTTACCGAGCAGTGGCGGGCGTCGACGCCATGCAGCTAATCAGTTGCTCTTGGCGATCCACTTTCTAAACAGTTGGGTCAGTTGGAGGCGATAGGATAGAGGCTAAGATATAGTTATCTGTCTCCATCAACGTTTCTATAAAGGCCTGAAATACGTTATGCAAGTTCAGCAGATTCTGGGCACCGGGTAGCTGCTGAGCGGCGTCGGTGATCCCAGCGTGGCGGAGACTAAGAGCTGCGTCAATAATAGCATCGATGCTTTCTCGTTGGCGTAGGGCGCTCACGGCCTCGGCCCCAGCTTGGTGTAGTTCGTCGGAGAGTCACGGGGCTCGTCCTCGGCTTGGCGTAAAGCCTCACCTATGAAGTCTTCGTCCTCGTCGTAAAATTTTACATTCTCAACGTGGGTGTTTCTGATCTACTGATACGTTCAAACAAGTGTTTGTGACCACTCTGACAGCTGATGTCCGGGGTTTCCAATATTGACTCTGTTCGGTCGATTTCCATATGGACCGGATCCGTGTCCAACGGTTCATACTGACCACGAGGTCGACATACTGGTGACATGAATACCTTCGCAGTCTGGGTGTCAGAGGGTCATGAGCTGAAATTTCGGCTTCCGCATTCGAATACCCTCTGTGATGAAACTCATTCATTGTGGTCTTCAATATCTCGTCCACCACGGCCTCCATGCGTTCTTTGAAGAGATTCCACCATATGAATGTGTTCACAGCGTTGGGCTCAGGCGTGTGACCCACTTGTGATTTGGTGATGAGAGTATTCCGGGTATGGCGGTATTAACGAGGCTCACTGTATGGGGCGGGCTGGACAGTGGCAAGCTCTACTGGAGCTCCCAGCATTCTGTCCCATGTGGACTCGATTCATGGAATGAGGGTTGCTGACTCTCGAGCTGACTTCGTTGTGGCCCGTCTCTGGGTATTGTGAGTCGTCAATCGGATATCTGAAGGGATATGGGCTTTTAATAGCACGAACCGTACAGATGATTTATGATTCGACCGATAATGAACAAGCCGTCGAAACAGGTGCATGAGGAAATCGGCTACCAGGTGAAAAACACTGGATGGAACAAGTTACGGTTCAGAACACAGACAGAGCGGTCGCCATCTTGAAAATGTGAACGTTCTGTCAGATAACCGGGATAAAATGCTCAGGCACCTTCACTGTAAACACAGCCAAGAGACACAGCCGAGTCCAACCCCGATGAGTCCACTAAGTAAAGTACAGCATCCCTAAGCGATAACGCTCAGTGGTCCAACGGGATGTGGAAACGCGTACTGGTTGACCAAATCCTTACAGGAAGGACCCATAAGCTATACCCGTATTTTCCTCTGCTACAGCCAGTGTCAGCCCGCATACGAAACAACGCGGTTAGATAATGTGAGCTACGTCCAATGGATAATCTGATGGGTGCGACCAGGGGCAATTTAAATAAGGCCGTCTTGTTTACCAAAGGGTTCCATCACTGGAATATTTCTGTGATTTATTCGACCAAGAATCATTTTCCTCCCGAGAAGGCGTCCAGAGATATTGCATTGAACTGCCAATACTTATTTTTGACCAATCCCATCTACGGAAACGTTCGGAAGTCGAACGTGTCCGCATGAATACCTATATACTACAATCCCTCATCAGGACATTATTAGCCGTCTAAGTTCATTCATGAATCTGTGTTCAAGAAACTCATCGTCGATATATTACTTGTCAGAGGCCATAACATTCTTTAGCTCTACTACATACAAGGGATATCTTTGTTTATAGAGTTGATTGAATTTCTCATTAATACTACCTATGTGAAACATGGCAACACTATATCAACAGCATATAGGTATTCCAATGGGTACTGATTGTGCACCCATTTTGGCTGACCTATATCTGTTCTCTTATGAATACGAAAATTGGTCATCATTTAAAATTGTTGACCGCTTTTCTCTTGCAATAGACTAGCCTACGTTTTTGTGTACTATAATTGTCCATTTGTTTTTTATTTGGTGCTAATGTTGTTATATGAAATAGGTCTTTGGATGATTGGATAGTTTGATAGACTTTGGTCTTGCCTTCATATGAAGTCCGTATATATGGCTAAGAAACAGTTGAGGTACCGGGTTGGGGGCTAAGAATGTCCGGTGGTTAAATTTGTCCGTCTCCTATATTCAAATCCAGCTAGGCCATTTTCCTTCACATTATGGATAAGTGATCATCTTTAGTTAAAACAGAAAATGATTTCGGGAGGAATACTAATCCTCGGGACATTCTTAATCGTCACACTGGTAGGATCGATCTTAAATTTTTCCGGAGTTTGCGGATGTTGAAAAGATATTTGAGGCAAAAGACTATCTATTTCAGTGTGAATATAAGGTTCCTGCAAACAATATACGGTAAAGTTTGTGTGGATTTCTATGTGAGATATATCTGAGAAGCATATTTTTGAAAAAAATCAATAGTAAGACGATCAGGGTTTTTCGACAAATCTAACAATAAGAGGACTGTGCGAGATACAGAAATAAACAATGCACTATTCTTCGCCACGATTTCCAGAATCTTACACACCTTGGAACGATATAGTTCCCAACTAATTTCATTCCGTAACAGACCTCTGCACCCGCTCGCATATTGCGTTGCCGGTCGAATTGAGCATGTTGAGTAAAACTCACGTTTCTAACTGAGCTTTTTGACACATTCGACATCGAAACTAGTGATTTCCTACCTCAATATTTTGGACACTGTTTGAAATGTAAAAATTATCGAGGAAAAGGATAAAAATCAGCCTGTTAATATAAAATCGGCAATATCTCTGCCACGCCGTCTGTTTGCATTTCGCATGAAAGATGTCCACAGATGTTAACGGATGTAACAACAGCAGCATGTTTTTCTATGGTAACTCCGCTCCTCCTTTGCAATGGGACTCAGCCGGGTAATAGATATCGGAATTGACTATTTTATACCCTCACCAGCCGAAGTCAGGGAAATGAATCGCTATAACCAAATTTAGATAAAATCAGTCTCCACTACCCCTTGCTCGTAACCGTATTGTTGTTCAATGAATATCAACCATGCGAGATAGGAGGTGAACTTTCCGTTTGGATCATCTAGAGGGCATGGCATACGAAGGGAAGAGCATATATCGAAATCGTAATGTCCATCAGATGAATAAGAAATAAATTGATTATTCTTTTATTTCTGTGGAGTCCGGGTGGAATATTATAAACCCAATTCGACCGTCAATTATCGTTCAAGTGAAGCTTCCTTTGACCAGATCGATGCTCAGGCAGCACCGCTACCTTCCAAAGTTTCCAAGTCGTGCACAGCTTTTATTACAAAATTTAGATGAAACTTAGATGGCGGGGGATAATCCCCAATCTAGAAATATTGGATATCATCGTAGTCTTGTTCAGAGAGCCGAGGTGAAGTTATGACCACGTTTGAGATTTAAGGTACAAGACTACATTTTGTTATCACGCCAGATACTGTCGGTCAGTTATGGAGGCTCAAAACCATTATTGCTTCATGGGATCATGGAACCGGTGAATGACCTTTCGAAACGATTTTATTATGCAAAGAAATATTATCTTATTTTTCTTCCTTCCTTCCCGGGAATGTTTGCTCTGTGCTGTAATCCCGGTAAGGAGTTATTTAAGAAGACCAATTTACCGATATGAGGAATCGAAGCATTTGCAGAAAATCTAATAAGATGGGAGAATACCATATTACATTTAATCAAAAATGAATTCAGAGATTTCATTTTGCTCAAACGCTTGTGCATATCTCACTTACGGTGAGCAAGTTCCCTCAACAGTTTTTCCCTGAGAATTTGCGTTCGTATACCTTTCCCACTCTTATCGGACTTGCTAATCGTAGCCCCAATACTCTTGCCACCTCGGACAGGTTGATCGTCTATCCTCTGGTGCCACTGATTGGTTTACCTTCTTGCTAATGCTATCATAAATTCTTTGATTCTTTTTTCTCTCTGTTGTATGCCATCGGTTGATCGTATTTTTCTTCGCACCACTGATTGACTGACCTCCTTTCTCTTGGCACCACCTTTTGGTTGATTTTCTTTCTATTGGTGTTCACTAACTGGCCGAAAATCTTCGCCTCGGGATCGCTAAATTGTCCACCGACTTATTGGCAATACCTATCGTTTGCTGCTGTGAAAAATTTACATTTTTAACGATATGAGAAATTCGAAGCCTTTATACGAGCTTTACGTTACGTTTCGTAACTTGTGTCTAATTCCGCTTAACCCTGGGCTAGGAGCCGTATCAACCCAGGTACTTCAAGATCCTCACGGTCCTCATTTGAACAGTCACAATCAAAGCGTGACTGAGATACATCATTCTCTAGATGACGACTTTACAACGATTATTAAGGATTAAGAATACTGATCAGCGATACGGATTTGATATTTTTGAAACATAATGATGTCTTGCCGGCATCATTGAAAAATGTTGACCGCTTCGCTCTTGCAGGAAACTAGCCTATGTTTACTATGATTGTGTTTTCGAATTGGGTGCTAATACTGTTACATGGAACACGGAATAGGTCCTTGGATTATGGACGCGGATATTCTTTAATGGACGACGGCTGAATTATGAATGACGTACCAGACGCTTGTAAATAGACTAAGGAACACGAACGAGAAGCTTCCGATAACTATTGTAAGTAATAAACAAAAATTAAAATAACTATTATTACCAGTATCAAATCCGGAATTTGTCAGCTGACATCCATAGAAAAGTTCAGCCCATAGGTAGAAGTAGGTCACCCTCGAGAGTTGAAAGATAACGATTACAAGCGTCTGGTCTGTCATTCATAATTCAGCCGTCGTCCATTAAAGAATATCCGCATCCATAATCCGAAGACCTTTTCCATATTCCATATAACAGCATTAGCACCAAATTCAAAAAGACAATATTACACAGATGAAACCAATTAATCAGTAAACCTGACCACAAACCACTTCGAGATCTATAAAACTAGACCATGTTGATCGGATTAGTGGGGCTTATTGGGGATATTGATTCTTGATACCATATGCGGACATGACAGGGAAATGGTGTTGCTCAGGAATTTTCTTGTTCGTATTATACCACATCGTACTTCGCACAGTGAAGTATATATAACATTCACAAGTCCATTCAGAGATCTAATGCAATACGAGATAAACCAGATAGACGGTGGAACTATTCGATGGCAGCGTGAAGAGATCGATGCGATGGCACGTTAACATGACGAAATCAAGTATTCTTTTCCATTCTTCTGTGTTCTGAACGTTGATATTCAAACCAGGTAAGCGATGAAACGACATTGCGATAAAACCGGTCGATGAGAGGATGTACTGATGATGGTAGATCAAGGAAATGGTTAGTTGCGCAGCATCGCAGAATCGTGTCGTGTATCATGTGGTCATGCCCTCAGAACATAACATCGTTCATTCACATAGTGCCATCATGTCGGGTTGTCTTCCTTGTTTGTCACCACTAATCACAGACCTTCAAGCGACTTCTATATTATCAATAATTCTTATATTTTCCTATATGGTGGCTTCTGCATTTTCTGTGTGATTACCCTTTCCAAACTGAAAACGGTATCGTTACAGCAAGTCGGTTCTCGTCGGTTTGCCGTTAACATTCAAGAAATGTGAAGATCAGTTGATGGGAAAATCGAAAACATACAGATAATTCGACGTTTCATATAGCAAATTAAACGGGTTATAATATGGCACCAATAAGCCACCGTAATTTGTTCTATCCAAAAATGTTGCTTGAAAAATTAGGAGAATACACTGCTCCGTTTACAATGTAATACCGTTATATTCTGAGAGACCAATTCATCACACTTTCCGTTAATATTGCATAACAGTGCATCATAGAATTCTCAGCAACTGTGTTCGTTGCCCGTTCGCAATATCTAGTTTGATTTAACCTGATTAATGCGTTATAGACGGTGATAAGCAAAGCACGATTCGGAGCCCCTGGTCATATTTACAGCAATGCGATATTGCCTTTTGCCGTGCGATACGATGAGAGTACCCGCACTGCAGGAAATCATTCAGACAGCTGAAGCCATTCAACATAAAAGAAGGGTCAAGAGGATTTTCTGGAGAGTCTTCGCCCTGAAGGTTTATTTTTTTGCAGAAAAAACGCGTTTTTTATACAAGATTTCATAACGAGATAAAAATGAAACAAATCGTCTTAATGTAACGATGGATATAGAGCTACTCGCCATCCTCGGATTGGGTAAGGGTACAATGCAGCCATGCACATGATTTCTTGTCGGGTACGCCTTTAGAGTTCCCACCAGCATTGATGAAACCTTCACGAAAAGTTTTTCTGTTATCTTACTTTGAACCGTCTTCTTCGTCTGACACTCGCAAAACTTGCCCATTTCTAATAAGTTTGTGAGGCTATTATATCATCACAGATGATCGATTAATATATCTAATGCCCAATGAACCGTAGACTGGACCCAGCCCCTGTTTCATAATGTATTTTAAAGGGGAAACAAAAGGAAGTAACTGTACCTATTAAGAAATGTTTTAAATTTTTTATTTAGTTACTTATCAAACGTATATATAAATAGTACATATGAAATAGAGAGTCATCCAGTCTAAATGAACCGGTGCTGAGGGACGTGTGGGCGAGTCAGTGAAAGCTATGACACGGAGGCATCATGGCTGCTGGGAATCCTTCGTGATGTTTGTTATGTTTTTGAGTAGTATGTACTTAGAATATGTAAACCTTTATTGAGTTCCAAATGGGAGGCTTGCACAATAGGACCTAAAGATCAACCGGAAGTGCTAGTTCTGTCAATTGATTGGTTAACTGGCCAATAAACGACAAACAAGAAGTGGCAATCACAGAATCTGACAAGATTAATGTGATGATTTGTATCTCATCCAGGCTTTTATTGTGGCTGTTCTTGAATGACACATGATATCACAGAAACGACTACAAAGGGGTTCGGGCGGTGTACAAAGCTCACAGCTTTCTGGATTGCAATACATCACAAGAAAATTCCACGCAAACCTTTCGACAAAATGACATAAGGGAGTGTTTCAGATCTCATGCACCTATTGCAAAAATAAGTTGATTTTTTGCTGGAATGACACAGCATCTAGACTCTAAAGCTAAAATACATGGCGACAGGCATATCATGGACTTCTGATCCAATGCCGAGGTGTCCACATGAATACTAGCAATGAAAGCGTAGCTGAGATAGATAGCATCACAGGAATCACTCTCGATCCTTGGGATATGTTGGAGAACAATGCAGTCAGAATAGCGTGCAGGTTGTCAATTCCCCCATCAACATGGCATGTTATTAGCTGATAAGTGACGTCATGGAAACGCAATATCCCACGGATCATTGATAGATTACAACGTGGTTGCCAATTATTGTTCAAAAATTCGAAATCATTTCCCTCGTTACTTTTTGCGAAAAAAAACCCCATTCGCCTTGACGTTACGGTACCAGGATTTGCATAGATTTGTGATATTCTATCTCGTCTTCACTATTCACAAAGTTGTCGAAAACAATACTAATACCCAATAATTATTCATATTTCCCGGAATTGTGTTGTTCTGAAAAAGTATGAAAATGGAAAGATGCACCAACCATTGTGGCAGGGACTATACGCTGTAAGAGGATGACGCTTTTATTTCTATGACTTGACTTGTGACACAGTGATGTACATATACTGGATAGACGTATAAGAAACTTTTCTACATGTCTGTGTTCGACCGGAATCCTGTTGACGAGTCTCATGCATTATTTATGGCATTAGGCTTAAACGGCAGGTCGTTGGGGTCATTTTACCATGATCAGTGGGCCGATTGTGCTTCCGTGTGCCTAATGCCACGAAGATATTGTCCAAGGTAAATGTTCTTCCTATCAGTGGCCAGATCGATGACATGAATGTTGATGCCGATTGATCAAAAATGTTTAGCTGCTATCAAATCAGAAGGTTTGAAATAAACCGTGACCGACTGATGAATAAAACGGTCAATGGATCTCGTCTACATGATCTTTTTCCTGGCTAGACTGTAGGACTGTCTGTCAGCACAAGGTATTGGCAGACGGTGGCAGCGAGCTGTTATGGCTGTCTCAATTCCAGTGATTGGTCATTCGAAATATGACGAGGTTTCTCATTGGTTCACTATTTATAAGAGCCATCCCCATTTTTATAAGCCACGTGCCACAGTTGACCTGCGACGTGATACCGTCGCGTTTGCGCTTTCAAAATCTGGTGGCTAATACGGCAAATCTTCTTGTCGTTGCTCATCCAGTCATTGACCATCCATTAGGAGGGTCCAATACTATAGGCTGGAATCCTGTCCGAAAATCTAACTGGTAGTTAGGGTATTATTATGCCCCAGTCAGGTGGTTTTGTCTGCTATAGGGGCTAGTCTGGTACCCTACCAATAGCCTTACGTGGGTTGCCATATCTACTGGGCAGGCACTCGCCAATCCAATCCGGTAAGGATCCGCATCGTGACGTCACCTGTAAATCCGTTTTGACCCGTATCGTGACGTTACCTGTAAATCTCACCTGTTCAGCTGAACGCTCTAATAACAGAACAGCCAATAGGCTTCACGGTGAAGGACGATGGGTAAGACGATTTCCTGCTCAGTATCGTTATGTCATACAAGCATGTTTGTGGTATATAAGCTTTTGAAATGATTCAGGACTTTCTCCTGAATTTTCAGTTCATACAACTAAAATTCGGTTTCAGAATTTTTCAGCCTGAAATTAGCGGCGAATTCAGGACAATTTTCTGATTTTAACCGATTTCACGGAATACGTTTTGAAGGTCAATCCGAAATCTCTGGAATTGAAATTGCATCTTTATGTTCCCGTATGGCACGGACATTCGTTTTCGTTTTAACGATCTAGATAATTACATATTTCCGCCAGCGGGAATATGGGACCAACTAGCAAAATAATATCAGCCATTTCGGAATCTGTGGTATTGTCATTAGGAAAATCAAGAATAAATTGATGTATCTCTCGGTAATTTATTATGCCTTCTCAACATATTTGTGCTGTTGCTGCTGAAGCGACTGTCACAAACCCATCTTCACGGGTAATGATCGTTCAAATTAATTAACCTTCACTGGAATGTCTATGATCACCTTGATTTTCTTCCAACTTTCCCCAAATTTAAATCCCAGATTTGTTTTTAAAATTTTGAATTGATTGGTCAAATGCTTTAAAACTGGAAAATATCCCATGATACAATCCATGATACTCTGTTGTACAGTCCCGAGATAGAACTCTCTAGTCACGAAACGACATCATTGCCCACGTGACGTCGAGCCAAGGTTAGGCGCCGGGCAATGATTTAACATTGGCTACATCGCAAAAAAATCGGGGAATACATATCATTATACAAGCGTCTAGTCCGTCATTCATAATTCAGCCGTCGTCCATTAAAGAATATCCATAATCCAAAGACCTATTCCATATCCATATAACAGTATTAACACCAAATTCAAAAAAGACAATCATAGTATACATAAACATAGGCTAGTTTCATTGTCGCTTTCAAAATACTGAAAATCCAAACAACATTGAAGATGGTATTGTCTCGGAGTTAAGTAGACATTGCAAACGGAAGGCATCGCCAGTTAAAGTCTGTGAATAAAATAATACAGCTTTGACAATTTTAAGAAATTGTTCGTTTCCTAACCTCACATGGGCATTGGCGTCGTTTCTCGCCTTTTGCGTCTAGAGTTTTCACTTCCACAAGTGTCGCGAATATCTTTATTTGTGGCCCTAACGTTCGAAAACTGTAAACCAGGTGGTACAATGACATGAACGGGGGGTATTACCATTCTTTGCGGATGCCGGTTGGCTGCTGAATATTGAGATCTGAGAGTGTATGGGTTTACTCCCGGTCAAACTGATAAAATGACAAATTCACACAAGGTCAAACGTAGCCTACAGTACCCGGTTCTTCTCCTTACATGTTGATAATTCCGATCTAAATTATTGACCTTCGCCTTTTAAAATGATTATTTATGCTGTGTGTGTATTTCATTATGTCTTTCATCATTCTTCTTATGTCTGAGTTGTATTCTTTTATAATCCAATCATGGCCATAATTTCACGCCCACTCCATTTTATCTTATCAGATGACTGCTCGGATCACACACCATCCCTGGTCTTGGTTCCTCTGACAAGCCGTAGGGAGTATACAAAACTGCATATAGTCATGGTTCGGCTGATACACCGTAGGGAGTATACAGACCTGCATATATGTAGAATGGGGTCAAACTACTCATGATATTGGAGGACAAAACTATCATGAATCACTTAAAACTTTCAACTTGCAAGTTTTATTATAATCCGTATATTTGAAAGGGGTAGGGATAATTCCTCCTGGAACATAAGCTGCGGTGTACATGTATCGTATTTAATTGAACCTCTGAACAGTCTAGATATGTTGAGTGATACTTAACAAAATCCGTCCACAAAAACCCCGTCCACAAAAACCCCTTCTCAGGCACTCCTACGACACAACCGAAGGCTTGCTCAAGGAGCTGAACCACTTTCGATACTTGAAGCGTAAGGCGAGAGAATTTACATTACACCAAAATAACTAGGTCAAATTTCAAATGTAGGTCAACACTGTTATCATGGTTATGACATCACAGCGACGTTAAACCGAGTGAATGCAATATTTATTGTGCAAAGATGCATTTTTCCCTTGTCGTACTCAGTGGAATTGAATTATCTCTTATTTAAGACGATTTTTTTTTCAGATTTCACTTTACCGATAACCGGAGATCGAATATTGTAGAAAAGATACCTCCTCCCACATATCTATAACGACTTTAGGGTATTTCCTTTGTTTGCACATCTATGTCGCACATAGAGTGATTACACAGCTGTAAAAATATTCTTAATATTTGTCCTGAGCCAACAACTTCGTTGGTCCTCAGCAAAACATCCGAGCATTGTTCATGGTCCTTGGGATGTCTTTCATGGGATGTGGGATGGTCCTCAGGATATCACCAAGTAGGGTCGTATGGTTTCTTGTCAAATAACACCGTTCTGTGTTTCCACTACCATTATGTTATCATTTACTTGTTACTCTTGGAGCCACTGATTGGTTGAGCATTTTCTCTTGATGCCTCAGATAGACTAATCTTTCCTCTCTTGGCGCCACTGTGTCTTGATGCTACTGTGTCTTGGTGTCACTGTGTCTTGGCGCCACTGGGTCTTGGTGTCACTGTGTCTTGGTGTCACTGTGTCTTGGCGTCACTGTGTCTTGGTGTCACTGTGTCTTGGTGTCACTGTGTCTTGGCGCCATTGGGTCTTGGTGTCACTGTGTCTTGGCGGCACTGTGTCTTGGGGTCACTGTGTCTTGGCGCCACTGTGTCTTGGTGTCACTGTGTCTTGACGCCACTGTGTCTTGGTGTCACTGTGTCTTGGCGCCACTGTGTCTTGGTGTCACTGTGTCTTGGCGCCACTGTGTCTTGGTGTCACTGTGTCTTGGTGTCACTGTGTCTTGGCGCCACTGTGTCTTGGTATCACTGTGTCTTGGCGCCACTGTGTCTTGGTGCCAATGATTTACCGATATGAGAAATTGAATTTTGAAGAACGGCGAAAATCTAATAAGATGGGAGGATACCATATTACATTTAACTTAAAAATAACTTTCCTTTGCTCAAACGATTACACATATCGCATAAATGGTGAACAGACAAGACAAGAGGCTCAATAATTTATCCCCACATAACTAGGATTCGTATTTTAGGCGTCAATTATTGGTTGACCAATTCCCTCTTGGCATATCTGATTGATTTTCCTTCTTTCTCTTGGCATCACTGATAGGATGACCTTTCTCTTGGCATCACTGATTGGTTGACTTTTCTTTTGGCTTCATTGATTGGT
The DNA here is from genome assembly GCA_036873755.1 of Hanleya hanleyi. Lineage (NCBI taxonomy): Eukaryota > Metazoa > Mollusca > Polyplacophora > Lepidopleurida > Hanleyidae > Hanleya > Hanleya hanleyi. Next base: position 73,228 of record JAVTVY010051120.1, read on the forward strand.
TGGCCTTTCTCTTGGAGTGATATTTCTCTTGGTGCCACTTTTTTATATACTTTCTCTTGGCGCCAACGAATGATTGATCTTCATTTTCTTCGCGCCACCCATTTGCTGATCTTTTTCCTTATGACACCTGCAATCTCTCAATCCAATATGTCTCTGATCGGCCGACTCCGGCAGAGCTAACGGATACCACGATGTGCGTGCATAGACAGGCGGCAATTAAACCTCTCTATAGATCTTCTCTAACGAAAATGTACAATCGGATACTTTGCCGTTGAGAATGGAACATTAATAAATAAAGCTGAGAGAATAAAACTTTTGGAACGCGCTCCTAAACATTACCTTTAGGAACACGCTCCCAAGCATTATATTTTGGAACACGCTCACAAACACCATATTTTGGAACACGCTTCCAAACATTAACTTCTGGAACACGCTCCGAAACATTATCTTTTGGAACATTCTCACAAACATTATCTTTTGGAACACGCTCTCAAACATTATCTTTTGGAACACGCTCACAAACATAACCTTTTGGAACGCGCTCACAAACATTACCTTTTGGAACGCGCTCACAAACATAACCTTTTGGAACGCGCTCTCAGCAATGCTACTTTTGGAACATTCTCACAAACATTATCTTTTGGAACACGCTCTCAAACATTATCTTTTGGAACACGCTCACAAACATAACCTTTTGGAACGCGCTCACAAACATTACCTTTTGGAACGCGCTCACAAACATAACCTTTTGGAACGCGCTCACAAACACGCTACTTTTTAAACAAGCCTCTCAAACATGATTCTTGGAACACGCTCACAAACATTGTTTCTGAACGCGCTCTTCACAAACATAACTCTTGGAACGCGCTCACAAACATTACCTTTTGGAACACGTCACAAACATTAATACCTTTTGGAATGCGCTCATAAACACATTCTTGAAACACGCTCAAACATAACTCTTGAACGCGCTTCACAAACATTACCTTTGGAACACGCTCACAAACATTACCTTTTGGAACACGCCTGCAAACACAATCTTTTGGAACACGCTCAAACATATCTTTGAACACGCTCGCAAACATTACCTTTTTGGAACGCGCTTCAAACATGATCTTTGAACACGTTTCGGGCATACCTTGGAACACGCTCACAAACATAATCTTTGAACGCTTCACAAACACACCTTTGGAACACGCTCACAAACATTACTTTGGAACGCGCTCCCAACACTACCTTTTGGAACAAGCTTCAAACATTATCTTTGGAACACGCTCACAAACATACTTTGGAACACGTCAAACATTATCTTTGGAACACGCTCACAAACACAAGATTTTTGAACGCGCTTCCAAACATTATCTTTGGAACACGCTTCAAACATAACCTTTTTGGAACACGCTCACAAATATTATCTTGGAACAGCTCACAAACATTACCTTTTGGAACGCTCCAAACATTATCTTTTAAACACGTCACAAACATAACCTTTAAACACGCTCTCAAAGATTATCTTTTAAACACGCTCACAAACATTATCTTTGGAACACGTGCTCACAAACATTATCTGGAACACGCTTCACAAACATAACCTTGAACACGCGCTCTCAAACATTATCTTTGGAACACGCTCACAAACATTATCTTTTGGAACACGCTCACAAACATTATCTTTTGGAACGCGCTCCCAAACATTACCTTTTGGAACACGCTCTCAAACATTATCTTTTGGAACACGCTCACAAACATTACCTTTTGGAACGCGCTCTCAAACATGATCTTTTGGAACACGCTCACAAACATTACCTTTTGGAACACGCTCCCAAACATTATTAGAACAGTCATTAACCCATTGGATGTTCATATATCAATCTTTTAAATATTGAATTTCGCAAATAAGTGTTACTCGAGCTTGAAAAATGTCGACATTTTGAGTTAACCGCGGTGGTTTACCGCTGTTTTTGTTATAAGTAAGCCCCGTGGGGCTTCCGGGGATTGACCTGGGCTGTCGTTGTGCACACCGCAGGTCATGGTAAGAATAGGCCTCAACTCCTCAGACAGCTTGTCGTAAGAGGCGACTAACTGAGGCAGCCGTGGGTTTCCCGGGTGTGAAAGGAATAGGACCTCACCCGTGTGGTTCCCGGGTGTGAGAAGGAATAGGACCCAACGTCGTGATATGACTGAAATATAGTTGAAAGCGACGTTAAATCATATTCACTCACTCACTCACTCACTCACTTGTTATAAGTAATTAATCCAATGGTTACACTGACAATTCAATGCAAGCCCAATCCAAGTATCAGACATGTGCAAAAAGCTGGGACACAGGCGTGATATACACGCGCGCGCATTGCAGCTCACGGTTCGCCAGCCGATTCAATTTACTATGGCTCGAGGTAGCAGGGTCGAATATATACAGCTATATCTAAATCACAGGCCCTCAAAACAAGATATTTGGGGGTGTGGGGGGTGGATTCAGGGTGAAGTGGCGAAGATTTTATATAAAGCATAGGGTTATGTATGGAGACCCCATATTTCGACACTTCACCCTAAAACCACCCCCACACCCCCAAATCTCTTGGTTTGAGGGCTTGTGATCCAAATAAAGATCTCAGTATGTGTGAAGGTCTAGTGGCCTATCATCTTCAATAAATAACGTTTGCTTGGATGCAGCACCCCTGAGTTATTTTATTGAATTTGGTGCTAATGAACTAACTCTTTAGATTATGAACTAGCTTTTTAGATTATGGACGTGGAAATGCTTTGTTGGGCGACGGGTGAATGACGGACAAGACGCTTATATGTTGATTCACGATACTAATTATAAGCTCATCAGGATTTATGCTTTTTGGTTGTATATCTACACCCCAGCAAGGTGGTAAAGGTGTAAGAAGGGTGTATTTGGAAGAATACTGTCCTCGATCCGGATGTTTACACCTTTAAAGAGTAAATTTGGCAAAAAGATGTAAAAAGGTTGTAAACAGTCAGTATCACGTATGACACTCCTGTGTGTTATTCTTTCAAAGTGGACCTTTCGGCCTTGGTGAATATTATTTTCTCTGGTCCACAAAGCCACATATTGACCTCATCAAAATTGTAATTGTATATTGATGAAGAAGCAAATGAAATAAAGTTTGCTATTGCATGTTTTGGTGGTTATGTGAATCGATATTGTTTGAAAGACAGACAACTAGAACAATTGATGACCTCTCGATACCCTGTTTGTGTTTGGATATAAATACAATTAGAGAATCGGACCACGACATGCGTTCAGGTATTTTTGGAAAGGTATTAATTGAAGCAAAACAATGGATTTATTCCAGTTTAATTCAATCAACATTTTGAAATACTATAGTCTTTCAAGTCGCCATAACGTCAGGGTTAATGGAGCAAAATTTTGAGAAATTTTACTACTCATTCCTGGCATTCAACTTCAAAAGCGTTACACAGGCAATCCGCTACCAACCATTACCACTCAATAACTGGTTGGCTACTGGTTGGTGGAAGGTACTGGTAGGAAAGATCCCCTTGCTGTTCCGTTCAGTTTTCAACTGATCAGTACCAACCGATCAGTTACCAACCGGGTACTGATTGGTCACTCATTGGATCCAATCAATTTTCTACTGATTCGCTACCAATCAGTTACCAGTCAGTTACCGTTATGTTACCATCCCAATTTTCCACACTTGGTACGTATTGGTAACAATGCAGTAACACTCTAGTACCTTGATTGGTTACGGCTCAGTTATTGAACGGCTGCTAACCAACCCATCTGGGAGGTACTGGTAGGAAAGGTCCCCTTTGTGTTACTGTTCCTATTGGTTACCAATCAGTAACTGACCAGTAGCCTTGAAGTCAGAACTGTATGCTACTGCAACGTTGAAATCAAAGTGGCTATCAATTGGTTACCAATCAGTTACTGGTAGATAACTGGAATGAACCTGTCATATACCATCACGTGGTGACTGATTGATAACTGCGCGGTACTGATCAGTCAGGACTTCACGGTATCAATCCTGAAATTTCCATGCAGTACCAACAAGACACCTAGAGGTTACCAACAGGAAACTGAACGGTACCAATTGGTGCAGAACTGCGCGGTACTGAACGGTGAATGCCTGCTTGTGTATAAGTTTGTTCCTTTTCGACTTAGATCTCTTGAAATTGCTTTAAAATTTTCCTTCGAAATCAATGCTATTACAACCACACTTCTAGCTGGACGTTCATAACTTGAAAAAGATTTCTCATAACAATCAATCACAAACTGCTTCGTGATTTACAACATTACAAAGTCGATGGTGGGTTGATGCATATTGATTTTTCATCGGTTTAGTCGGTTCATTGATTGCGAGGCTATGTGTATTTTATGGGGACTTGATGGACAAATATTATTGCCTAATAAGCATTTACTGATTTGTTGTCCTCGATGTTCGGTGATGTGTATATAACACCACAGGTCGAGCTGGGAACTATGTCATGGCAATGTGACACAGTTGATGTGATATAATGTGAACATGACCAAATTGACATTTTTCCACTTTTCTTCGATAATACGGCTCGAATATACGAAGTATGCTGGTACTATAAAAACTTGTTTGGCTGCAGCATGGCACACTATCTTATCGTGTCATCGTACCCAAGCAACAAATCATCGTTCATTCGCCACTCGCCATCATGTCATACTATCTTCCTATTTCCTCATCGCCTTTAGCAAAATGGAAATAATATTCCCTGTTCAAAAAGTGCGGCCATATTTCGACGTACTGGTATCCATTAATCCACACGGCATCATAACATTCTCAGCCACATGCTCGCTAAAACCAGTGGTATCTCTATCCTAAATACCCCCTGGTACACAGAGAAATGCCTAGTGTTAATGGCAAATGCAAGTGTAACTTTCAGCCAATCATCAAAACAATACCCTGCAGGGGCGTCGGAAGCAAATTCAAAGTGGTACGGCCTTACGAGGCAGGACCGGCGAAAGCAATTCTTGCAATTCTTGATTGGGGCCGGGGGAGTGGGGGGGGGGGACTTATCCTAGCACTTTAGGGGAGGATGCAGGGGCCGCCTAGACCCCAGAAACTCTTGGGGTCTAGATCGCTGGAGACGCGTTCTGGCGAATAAAAATTACTCTGCAATAAAGTGTATTTTTAGTAGCAATACGTAACCAATAGGCGAGGGTCCAGGGGCCGCCCAGGCCCCGGAAGCTCCAGGGATCTTAGACGGCCGGAGACGCGTTCTAGCGTATTTCCGAGTAATAAAACAAGAAATCTTCATATGTGTAATCTTTGTATATTTTGCCTGTTTTGTTGTTTCTCATTTTTTTAAATATTCCCCGTCAAGAAAATGAGAATGTTCGGAAGTAGAAATAAATTAAATGTTAAATATATATTATTTCAATCAAAAGATTCATCAAGCTTTAATCATGTCAACAACACAGATACTTTCTGCTTGTCATGCTTGTTGGCGAGTCGAACACAGGTCAACTTATGAGTGTGAATGAGCCATCCTCCATGATAAAGTTCTGTATTCCAGTACTCCTATCTCCATACCAGGCCTTGTAGGCCGATTAGGGCTGCACAGTTATTACTGGAACTGTCCGTTTAAAGTATCAACCAATGACTGGAGGGTGTTTTGGGGCAATACGCTACCTGCGTGGAATCTCCGTTTAATCAGATTAAAGCTCAGTTTAAGGAAGCTTCTTGAAATTGGGGCATGCTAGGAACTGAGAGGCATGCTGCGCCGAGTTGGAACTCCTGGAAACTCCATGGCATACTTTTTGGAGCTAGGGAGACAAAGGATGGCTATGTATAACAAGAGAGGAATGGCCATTCCAATTGGAACTCTAATCCATCCAGATCAGAACACCACACTGGTCATGGTGTATCCGATTTGCCCAACCAGCATATGCCATTTCTATCAAGGAACTCATGTTCTTATTTCGAGAAGCTCCATAAGTAGAGAAGAAACTGAAGGACAAACTCTTTGAAGTCCGAGAGGAAACAACACGAGGGCGTGTCTTAGATATAAAAAAAAATCTCGGATAGCCTATAAACATCCGACTTCAAAGCAACCAGATGAAGACATTGATTGGCACTTAATTCGTTCAAATATGGGCATGTTCGGAGAGATCATAAGCTGACAAATATTTCCTGTTGAAGTGGCTGATAATCGTTGTAGTGTAAGCTATTCGTCCTGGCTTGAATTTGACAGACGAACCATGACTTAATTCGGATTATGGAATGAACAAGGGTGCCCCTCAGGCTTATTGAAAAGTAAAATCTGCATTCAATACAGATATAGGTTTTTCGCTTTATCGTTTTTTTTTTTATCTGTTTCTGCCTGTTTTCTCTTGTTTTTTTTTGTTTTTTTTTGTTTTTTTTTTTTTTTTTTTTTTTTTTTTTGCTGAAAATATTGGGGGGGCCATGGCCCCCCCGGCCCCCCCTGTTCCGCCGTGCCTGATTATACCATGGTTTTTGAATGTGTGCAACTGCTGAAGATGTGGGTATGGTTTGGTTAGCAATTTCAATCAGTATATCTGAGAATAACTGTATAGGATCTGAAACATCAGCAAAAGAAACTGCTTGTAGTTCTTGTGAGCAAAGCCTTTCAAATTCTGGCCAATTCGCTTTCTTGAAATTATATCTTGTTAAAGGGGTTCATCAGCTGAATGAACAGCTTTTAAAACAGTGGGAAAGTGATCACTTCCACAAAGGTCATGATGAACAGACCAAGAAAATTCTTCGAGTATAGGAAGGTCGCAAAGTGAGATATCTAAAGCTGAATAAGTTCCATGAGCTGTGGAAAAATGTGTATAAGAACCATCATTAAAAATATACAAAGAATTATTTGATATAAAATGTTTAAGGAATTTTCCTTTACAATTCTTTATCCCAAAAATTACTACGGCCGTTAAAATCGCCCATCAATAAACAAGGTTTAGGGAGGTCGTATGAACCCATGTACTTCAAGATCCTCATGGTACTCATATGAACAGGCACAATCAAAGCGTGGCTGAGATACATCATTCTTTAGATGACGACTTTACAACGAATTATGGATTAAGAATACTGATCAGCGATACGGATTTGATATTTTTGGAACATCATGATGTCTTGCCGGCATCATTGAAAACTGTTGACCGCTTCTCTCTTGCAGGAAACAAGCCTATGTTTATGTATACTTTTGTCTTTTTGAATTTGGTGCTAATACTGTTATATGGAAATGGAATAGGTCTTTGGATTATGGACGCGGATATTCTCTAATGGACGACGGCTGGATTATGAATGACGGACTAGACGCTTGTAATTCAGGCCGTGACTGGGACCTGTTGTCCGACCACATGCAGGGCCACAAAATTAGTTCGGAGAGGGGGGGCGGAGGGGAGGGCTGCAACCCCTCCAGTTCGGAGAGGGTGGGGGCTAAGCCCCCCCCAGTTTCAACAAAAGCTGGGTGACTTTTTCATTATTTTGGTCCTAATGTGACCAGATATACAGGCCGGGGGGTTTTTCCGCGCCGCCCTGTAGGCTAGGTTTTCACGAAGCGGCGACTTTGCACTGGAGGGGCACGTTGCTGTTTGGTTTAAAGTGCTTTGATTTGTTCATTCTTCTGTTCCGTTCGCAATGACCAATAACTGTTTTAGATGTTAATTTACATAGAAATTGCATTAGCTTTATTGGACGATTAGCTGATTATCAAATTTAGAAATCAAAATTGCGTTCATATTATTTCTTCTTTGTGTTCATACTTTTCTCTCCAAACGTGTCAGCGCTCTCCAACCCTCTGCTGAAATGTTAATTTCTTCGAGATCACTGCGTATAGTTCGAATTTTGGAAAGGAAAAATACTTTTTTAACATCAAAAGTTATCAACTCAATTTTTCTTCTAAATGACGAGAAAAATCACAAAAACAATCTCAAAATGCAGTTGATTATATAGTTATGATATATCGTTTTATATGCCGGAAACCGGCCAGAATGCGTCTACAGCCATCTAGGAGCGCGGAGCTTCCGGGGCCTAGGCGGCCCCTGCACCCTCGCCTAAAGTGCTATGATAGTCGAGCCCCCAGTTTTTGGGAGCTTCCGCTGCCGCTGGAATTGTGTGGGTGTCTGGCATCAAAACCACTCTTCCCTCCCACAGTTATGTTTGGAGAGTTCAGACTTCCTGTTTGGTATAAAGGTCAGGTTAAAACCTTTTACACCTGCGGAGATGAAAATCACATGTTTTGGAATTGTCCATTTAAGAATAAATGCCTTAGTTGTGGACAGCGAGTCCACAAAAAAACTCGCGAAAACTCAGAAGGTCCGAATGACAGGAAAAACCGGACTGCTTCACAATATGTGACTGGAATTCAATCCAATACAAAGAAGAAATCTCCCGTTACGGAAAAGTCCGCCGTTGCGGAGATAGCATTTGGTCAATTGTAGGACCGGATGGCAAAACCTCAAAGAGAAATTCTAAGCTTAGACAAAGGTAAAGTAAAACGAGCACAGAGGAAGAGGAAACTGTTCCCAACAGCTCAAACAGATTTTCAGCCCTCTCTTAGGATACAAGCGTCTGGTCCGTCATTCATAATTAGCCGTCGTCCATTAAAGAATATCCGCGTCCATAATCCAAAGACCTATTCCATATAACAGTATTAGCACCAATTCAAAAAGACAATAGTAGTATACATAAACATAGGCTTTTTTCCTGCAAGAGAGAAGCGGTCAGCAGTTTTCAATGATGACGGCAAGACATAATGATGTTCCAAAAATATCAAATCCGTATCGCTGATCAGTATTCTTAATCCATAATATTCGTTGTAAAGTCGTCATGTAAAGAATGATGTATCTCAGTCACGCTTTGATTGTGACTGTTTCATATGAGTACCGTGAGGATCTTGAAGTACATGGGTTCATACGGCCCCTAGCCCCGGGTTAAGCGGAATTAGACACAAGTTAGACACAAGGAGTATGATGTTGATAATTCCTTTGATATTCCTGGTCCACCCCACAAGAGAAATAGGGTAGATGAAAGTCTGGAAAGTTTACTTCATAATCAGCAGTCTAAAGAAAATGAGTATGAGACGATTGTAGATCCAGAAACGCTTCAAACTGTTGGATCTCTGACCGGCTTGGAGAAAGACAGCGTTGTCAATGATAGTCAAATGCCCAGCAATGTTGCTTCGTAGTGAAAATTCATCTGTGCGTTCGCATGCTGTTGTCGAAACCGAGCTCACCACAGATGATTCTAGAAATGAGCTGCCCTTAGTAGATGGGAAAGGATGTGAAGTTGAAGACATTAATTCTACACCTGTGCATTCTGGTGGTGACTTGATCTTCACTCCAGATGAAAATGTGTTTGCTGAGCTCACCAGAGATGATGCTAGAAATGAGCTGCCCTCAGTGGATGAAGAAGGTGAAGATGAATATTTTGGTTTTATTTCTGAAACGGATACACCTGTGAACTTCGCTCTCGATGATGATGTGTTCACTAGTGATGAAGCTAGCAATGAGATACTCATGGAAGATGAAAATCAAGGTGAAGAGGAAGTTGATAACTCCAATCTCAACACAGATACACCTATAAACCTCTCCTCAGACAAAAACGCGATCGTTGAGCACATGGATCAATCTTGTGATAATAAGCGACCCGACAAGACTTCCTTAAACCAGAGGTCGAAAAAGAAATTTATAGAAGTAAGGATATGCAGCAGTTGCGAGAACAGAAAAAAGAACAGAAAAGCCAGAGGAGAAGACCTTTAATTAAACATTCATAATGGCTAAGTTGACACTCTATTTCCTAGTGTGTATACTCTTGTGTGTTATTTCTTCATATAGACTAAAAATGGCTCAGTCTACAACCCCCCTCCAATGGAACTGCAGAGGAGTTTGGCCAAATTTACATGAGCTTCAGTTGTTGACTCAGGATTATGAACCCTTAGCTCTCTTTAAATGAAACTTTTCCCAAAGAAGCGGATAAAAATAAAATTGAATTACGGCAATATACACCCTATCATTCCTATGCTTTGTAAGAGCATGGATAGGCTACAGGCGGATCTTCAATACTTGTTAAAATGGGTGTTTTGCATAGTCCTATTGATTTGAGATTTACAAGCTGTGGCAGTTCGCCTTACTTTGAATTCTGTATTCACATTATGCACGGTGTACATACCTTTATCTGGAGGTCTCTGTCTTAGTGAACTTCAGAATCTTTATGATCAGCTCCCTAAACCTTGTTTGTGGATGGGTGATTTTAACGGCCGTAGTAATTTTTGGGATAAAGAAGAAAATTGTAAAGGAAAAGTTTTGAAGATTTTATGTCAAATAATTCTTTGTGTACTTCTAATGATGGTTCTGATACACATTTTTCCACAGCTCATGGAACCTATTCAGCTTTAGATATCTCACTTTGCGACCTTCCTATACTCCAAGAATTTTCTTGGTCTGTTCATGATGACCTTTGTGGAAGTGATCACTTTCCCACTGTTTTAAAAGCTGTTCATTCAGCTGATGACCCCCCTTTAACGAGGTATAATTCCAAGAAAGCAAACTGATCAGAATTTGAAAAGCTTTGCTCACAAGAACTACAAGCAGTTTCTTTTTCTGAAGTTTCAGATACAGTTACTCTCAGATATACTAATTGAAATTGCTAACGAAACCATACCCACATCTTCAGGAGTTGCAAATATTTAAAAAAACACATGGTTGAATGATGACTGCAAGGAAACGTAGGAAGAAAGCTGTGCGGTGTTTCCGCCGACAATTAGATTCTGAAAATTTGAAAGATCTCGAAGTAACTAGATCTAAAGCTTGTAGAATCATGAAACAGAACAAACGTGAATCTTGGAAAAATTATGTTTCTAAGATCAATACACATACTCCTATATCAAAAGTTTGGAGTATGATCCAAAGAATAAAAGGTAAAAGCTCCAAATCTAGTGTTCATCATCTCAACGATGGAAATGAGGTGTTAACTGACAGAGTAGACATTGCAAATAAGCTAGGCGAAACAATTGCCAAAAATTCTTCGTCAAATAATTATGTACCTAAATTTCAAAGATTCCAGAAAGGAGAAGAGAAAAATTTAATAAAATTCCCCTCCGGTAACCATGAAGGCTATAACGCTATGTTTACAATTGAAGAACTTCATGGATCTCTCTCGAAAGCTAATGATTCTGCTGCAGGCCCTGATAATATTCATTATCAACTTTTGAAACATCTACCGGAATCTTCTGTAGAAATTCTATTACGCATATTCAACAGACTTTGGACAAGAGAAAACTTTCCACCGTCATGGCATAATGCCATCGTTATACCAGTACCAAAGCCTGGCCGTAACCATACAGACCCTGGTAATTATCGTCCGATTTCACTGACTAGCTGTGTTTGTCAAACAATGGAACGCATGATAAATGATCGCCTTGTTTGGTACCTAGAAACTGAAAAGAAACTTACTGATATTCGAGCTGGTTTCCCTAAAAATAGAAGTACCATTGACCATTTAGTCAGATTAGATTCCTATGTCAAGAATGCTTTCGCCAAGAATGAACATGTAGTTTCCATCTTTTTGATTTAGAAAAACCTATGATACTACATGGAAATACGGGATTCTAAAAGACCTTCATACTATGGGATTAAAGGGCCGTTTACCCATTTTCATGTGCAACCCACTTTCAACTGTCCAACTTCATGTCCAACCAAGATCAGGGTGTCCCACAGGGCAGTATTTTGTCTTCTACTCTGTTTAGTATCAAGATCAACAGCTTAGCAGAAGATCTTTCTAGATGATTTCAAAATTTCGTTCAGTGGAAAAAGTATACACAATATTGAGAGAACATTACAACTTTGAATAGAATTCAGAAATGGTGTCTAGAAAATGGCTTCAAATTCTCCAGAGTTAAAACAAATTGTATACACTTTTGCAGAAAATATTTCCAGCACAAAGATCCAGTACTAGCATTAGATGGAACTGAGATCAAAGTGGTAAAAGAGGTAAAGTTCTTACGAATGTTGTTTGACCACCGACTAACATTCAAATCGCATATAAATTGCTTGAAAGCTAAGTGCACAAAAGCTCTTGATTTGTTGACGATAGTTGCCAACTATAAGTGGGGAGGAGAACAGCAAACAGTTCTCCATTTATATCGATCACTTGTTCGTCCCAAACTTGATTATGGCTCGATTGTTTACAATGATACAAGCAAGTCAAACTTGGCAAAGCTAGATCCTATTCTCCATCAAGGAATACGACTTTGCCTTGGAGCGTTCAGAACATCCCCTAAAGAAAGCTTATATGTCGAAGCAGGTGAATTTCCTTTAGAACTTCGTAGAATTAAACTATCACTGCAACATATCACAAAGTTGCGATCGAATCCTGCATATAACTGTGTTTTCAAACTTCAGTTCGTGGATCTTTATTTGAAGAAACCCTCCATTATTCCACCACTTGGAATTCGTATGAAACCACACATTGTAGCAGCTGGTTTTAAACTTAGTCAAATATTACCTAACAAGCTCTTAGCAATTCCACCATGGCAGTTAGCTCAATCAGAAGTAGATATTTCTCTAACGAAATATAGAAAAGTAGACACGAGCCAGCTCTTGTATACACAAGCATTTGATCTGCTGAGAGACAAATATAGGTCGCATCAGGCTATTTATACAGATGGTTCTAAAGATGGCGAGAGAGTAGCATGTGCTACTATCTTTAGTTCCAAAACTAAAACCTGTCGACTACCAGGTAAAAGTTCGATATCCACTGCAGAAGCAAACGCTATATTGTTGGCTTGAGAAGGTATTGGTTCCACTAAAAGGAAAAAAATATGTCATATTCTCAGATTCACTGTCATACCTCCAAGCGATTAAAAATGGAACTTCGACTCATCCCACTATCTTGAGTATTCTACAACTACATGACTAGATTTGATCAACAGATTGATATTGTGTTCTGTTGGTTGCCTAGTCACGTTGACATCAAAGGTAATACTGAGGCTGATAGGATGGCTAAGGCAGCCCTAGATGACGGGATTGATCCTGTTGGAATCCCATATAGCGATTTCAGACCCTCTATCTGTACTTATAGAGACGGCTGTTTCAATCTTTATGGGATGTTGTGAATAATAACAAAATTCACGAGTTCAAAAAAACTGTAGGCTATACTCATCTGAACAGCCAAAAACGTTTCGATCAAACCATGATCAGGCGATGTAGAATCGACCATACACGATTAACTCACGAACATTTACTAAAAGATAGTGCCACGGCACTATAGCTCATCTGGCTGTAACTGGAGAAAGTGGCTGTAAGAAATTGTTACTAAAAAATTGCAATAGATGAGTTTCTAACTTGTGTTGTTCCCCCTGCACCCAAAATGATCAATGCTGTAATTTCCTGAGATTCCATGATAATAAAGTTTCATGAGAAATTCAAGATGCGGCCATATTGGATTTTCGAAATGATCCAAAAAAGTTGTCTTGCACAACTGGACCACAAGGGGAACGTGTGTACCCAATTTGACAAACATCCATGCAGTAATTTCCTGGGAATTCACCATAACAAAATTTCTTGGGAAAATCTTAAATGGCTGCCTGGTGGCCATATTGGATTTTCGAATCGGACCAGAATAGGTATCTTGCACAACTAGACCCAAGGGAACCTGTGTATCACATTTGAGAAAGATCAATGCAGTTGTTCCTGAGAAATCACGATAAGAACGTTTCATGGGGAAATCTAAGATGGCCGCCTGGTGGTCATATTGGATTTTCGAATCATCTAACAAAAGGTATCTTGCACAACTAGACCCCAAGTGGAACCTGTGTACCAAATTTGAGAAAGATCCATGCAGTACTTTTTGAGAATTCACGATAACAAAGTTTCATATGGAAATCCAAGATGATCACCTGGTGGCCATATTGGATTTTCGAATTAGAAGAGAAAAGGTATCTTGCACAACTAGACCCCAAGAGGAGCCTGTGTACCAAATTTGAGAAAGATCCTTGCAGCATTTCCGGAGAAATCGCGATAACAATGTTTAATGGAGAAATCCAAGATGGCCGCCTGATGGCCATATTGGATTTTAAAATCGAAGCATAAAAGGTATCTTGCACAATTAGACCCCAAGGGGAACCTGTGTACCAAATTTGATAATGATCCATGCAGTAGTTCCTGAGAAATCGCGATAACAATGTTTCATGGAAGAATCCAAGATGGTCACCTGGTGGCCATATTAGATTTTTTGAATCAGACCACAAAAGGTATCTTGCACAGCTAGACTGCAAGGGAAACCTGTGTACCAAATTTGAGAAAGATGCATGCAGTGGTTCCTGAGAAATCGCGATAAAGTTTCATGGGGAAATCGAAGATGGCCACCTAGTGGGCATATTGGATTTTCGAATCGGACCGAAAAAGGTATTTTGTACAACTACTCCAAGGGGAACCTGTGTACCAAATTTGAGAAAGATCCATGCAGTACTTCCTGAGAAATCACGATAACAAAGTTTAATGCAGAAATCCAAGATGGCCGCCTGGTGGCCATACTTGATTTTCGAATCGAAGCGGAAAAGGTATTTTGCACAACTAGACCAAAGGGGAACATGTGTACCAAATTTGAGGAAGATCCATGCAGTAGTTCCTGAGAAATCGCGATAGCAATGTTTCATCGAGAAATCCAAGATGACCGCCTGTTGGCCATATTGGATTTTTGAATCAATCCACCTACGGTATCTTGCACAACTAGACCCCAAGGGGAACCTGTGTACCAAATTTGAGAAAGATCCATGCAGTAGTTCCTGAGAAATCGAGATAACAAATCTTTTCTGAGGAAATCCAAGATGGCCGCCTGGTGGCCATATTGGATATTCAAATTGGACTAAAGTACACATGTTGTACAACTAGACCCAAAGGGGAACCGGTGTACCAAATTTGAGAAATATCCATGAAGTAATTACCGAAAAATAATGATGACAATATTTCACTGGCAAATTCAAGATGGCCGCCATGGCAGCCATATTTAAAATCATATCGACACCACATGAACAAATTCTGGTGTACACATTGGGGGGGAACATGCATGCCAAGTTTCAGCTTAATCGGCCAAGCGGTTTCAGAGAAGAAGATGTTTACGCACGACGGACGACGCACGACGGACGACGGACAATCAGGCCATGACATTAGCCCATCGGGCCTTCGGCCCAAATGAGCTAAAAAATAGCCTGTTCCAAGGTGTATTCCATGCCATCTCACGGTGAAACATATCGAATGCATAGATTTTAAGATTGTAAGAGATGCTTTTATCGAGCGACTACTTTGGAAGATCTCTTTAGTCAGTTGAGGGAGGATTGCATCTTGGGTTATTTGAGAGAAATTGGTTTGTTACATAAGTTTTAATGTGTGTATGTTTTGATGCTTTGGATTACTAAGTTAGTGTCTCGAGTACTTAGAATTTTGTTTGATCGTCGCTATATAGCTGAAATATTGCTGAACGCGACATTAAACCCTAATTCTCTCTCTCTCTCTCTCTCTCTCACACACACACACACACATCAGGCTATTCATACAGATGGTTCTAAAGATGGTAAGAGAGTAGCATGTGCTACTATCTTTAGTTCCAAAAACCTGCCGATGACCAGGTCAAAGTTCGATATTCACTGCCTAAGCAAAAGCTCTATTGTCGGCTTTGGACGGTATTGGGTCCACTAAAAAGAAAGAAATATGTCATATTCTCAGATACACTGTCATGCCTTCAAGCGATTAAAAGTGGAACTTCAACTCATCCCGCCATCTTGAATATTCTGCAATTATATGATAATGAGGTTGATCCTTTTGGAATCGCAAATAGCGATTACAGACCCAATATCTGTCTTACGTGAGAAAGCTGTTTCAATCTTTATGGGATGCTGCGAATAAATAATAAACTTCATGAGTTAAAAAACCCTGTAAGCTATACTCATCTGAACAGCCAGAAACATATTCTTATCGACTGTATAGAGATATTTTTAGTCGGGTAAAAGAAGACTGTATCTTAGGTTATTTGAAAGAAATCGATTTGTTGCGTAAGTTTGTTTTAATGATTAGGGTTTTGTTTGATCGTCGCTAAAAAGCTGAAATATTGCTGAACGCGACATTAAACCTCAATTCTGTTTCTCTCTCTCTCTCTCTCTCTCCTCCTCCTCTGGTGACACCTACATGTAAGTCGGTCAATACCCTCCGTGTCAGCACCCTCCGGTTGAGAGAAACACCAGCGGGATCTTCAGTCTGTGGTAGCATGCAATTCAACCAGTGCACCGTCGGCTTCTTGACATTGACATTCAAGTAGAGCGACACCATTAAACTACAAAAACATCAGAGGTGTGCACTTGCGTCTTTGATTGATCTTCTGGATCATGGGGGTCATCTTCGCTGATTACAACACATGAAGATGGCCTCTCAAACAAAGCGCTCTTAACCTGACTGGAGGTTAGGAATCCCCTCGATTATTGCCATCACTGCCTTCAGTGTCTCGTTTTCAGGTAAGACCTCCATTGTGGAGGAAGGTGCAGAGTGGAAATGGCAGACGCATTTCGCTGCGGAACTCATGTCGTGGAGTTCACGGAGGAGGTACTTCTCTCAGTGGAACGCTCTCGTCTACTTCTCCTATTATAAAATTTGATGGCTCCATCACAGGAAACAATAGTAGCGTCGGTCTTCCTTACTAAATATACTTCAAGAATGGCCCGAATGAAAGAGCTGACATCTGTGGCTGGGTGCTTGACACTGATGTGTTTCTTCATTGCGTCAGCATTATTATTAGTATTCGTTAGATTCTTGGTATGTGCTTTACAATAGGTTAACCAGAAGACTATACTGTGAAGTCATGTGGCTCTGTCAGTATGTCGGCACCTCTTCCCACTTCCCTTATATGCGTTGTAATTAATGTGTTATCAAATTGAATACTTTTCATCTTGTTGTTTCATCGTTGCTGTATGACAACGCATACAAGGGAAGTGGGGAGAGATGCCGACATACTGACAGAGCCACATGACTTCACAGTACAGTCTTCTGGTTAACCTATTCTAAAGCACATACCAAGAATCTAACGATTCGTGATATGTATTGTATCTCAGGTACGCTTTTATTGTAGCTGTTCATATGGCAACTTGGATGACATGACCACACGGCCCCTAGCACCGGCATAAGCGGTATTAGATACAAATGCAGAGAGCTATGATGGAAACGCTCTGACAACTCGTATATTGGTAATTGGTGAGCTATGTCGCTGTGACAACTCGTACACTGGGGATTGGTGAGCTGGGGGTTAGTGAGCTGTATGGCTGAGATATTGCTGAACGCGACGCTAAACTTTATTTCTCTCTCTCTCTCTCTCTCTCTCTGTCAATTCCGTGCCCATGGCGCCATCAGTGGATGCTGCATCCTCGACACAATTTCCGAATCCTCAGGATGATTCTTCATTTGTAGCCACAGATGACTGGTGAGTAGATGGGCTGGCAGCCAAACCCAACATTTCCACCTGAACATCTACAATAAAAGTGTGGCTGAGATATGACACAGGGATTATGTTTGGTTCTTGGGACGTATTTAGATATGCAGTGGAATATAGGCCTGTGGGGTCCTATGACTTCTTGTCAGTACGCAAGCATGTTTTCCCACCACTTTTATATGTTGCGTATAATTATTACTAGTATGATGATCTCTTCGTCTTATATAACTCTCGGCACAGTCTCGTTTTCTTCCATCTCATTCAGATTTGTAGCGTCTTTGAAGATTTCTCGGGCATTCATTTCGAACAATCGCGAACTCGGTTTTTTTTGATATTTTATACTTCCCATCCTCTGCTTTCGTTGAAGGAACTCTCCTTATTCGTTTTTCTCCTGGAATGAAGGTTTGCCAATGGTTGCCGAAAAATATAACTACATTTCAACTGACGTGCTGAAACGGACACTGTTGCGTCACTCCCATCTGTTCCATCTCCCCGGGCAGACATGATTTCATTGGGACCGTCAACAAGGCACTCTTCTCGCTGGCAGGGAGGGAAAGGGGAGTTTCATGAATTTTGGATTTTATCTGTAAACAGGACATTTTCTGATGAAAAATATTTATCCCTGTTTGTATTATTGCTCGTAACGCCGACCATATAAGTAAGTAATATATCACCTGAGAAGGAGGCGTCCATTCCGAATGAACGCTAGCGTCCGTGCTAGTTGTTCACCCAGGCCGTGCTCTTACGGCTGTGCCAGTTCCGGGATCTGGTGTGGGCAGTTAAATTGATGTCCTGTCAAGTTACGGAGCTGACAAGATAATTCAACTGTATTATGATCCCAACCGGTCATTTGGTTGTCTTGGATGTACATTGCATATCGGGATAGAAGTGGTATAAAACTTCATCAGGTTTCAGTCATTGTGGTGTAACACCACGGAGGACAGATTTAAACCCATACATGCATTTTCTCTTTGTCAATATTTGAATAATCAATGTGTATTCCATGCCACGAGGATATCACAGTGAAACATATGTTGATCGACTGTATAGATTTTACGATTGTAAGAGATTCTTTTTATCAAGCAGCTACTTTAGACGATCCTTTTTGTCGGGTAAAAGAAGACTGTTATTCTAGGTTATTTGAGAGAAATCGGCTTGTTGAATAAGTTTTAATGTTTGTACATGTTTTTGGTGTGTTACGTTGATTACTTCCCGATTGCTGGTTGTTTGACTTGTTTTTGTTGAAATACTTAGAATTGTGTTTGATCGTCGCCATATAGCTGAAATATTGCTGAACGCGACGTTAAACCTTAATGCTCTCTCTCTCTCTCTCCCTCTCTCCATGGATCCTGTAGGCCTAACCTTGGCACCACATCTCGCTGTGGTACCCTCAGCGATCTGTGAGTAGGCTGTAATGGGAACCTTGTGTGACTGCTGTATCAACGGCACTATCAGTGGATCCTCTGCCTCCAGCACAACCTGTGGGTTCCGCAGTACCTTCGGTGCCATCTAGATCCTGCAAACATTGGCACCGTCGTGATATGATTGAAAAGTTGCTGAAAACGACGTTAAATCATACTCACTCACTCCTGCAGTAGGCCTACTTCTGTACAATCTTTCATCCATCTGTGGACGCTGCCTCCTCGACACAATCTCCGAATCCTGAGGATGATCCTTCGTTTGTATCCATAGATAACTGGTGATTAGACGGGCTAGCAGTCAAATCCAACATTTCCACCTGAACATCTACAATAAAAGCGTGGCTTAGATACAAATCAACACATGGATTATGTTTGGCTCTTTGGATGTGTTTAGATATGCAGTCGAATATGAGCCTGTGGGGTCATATGACTTCTTGTCAGTACGCAGGCATCTTTTCCCTTCACCGTTATATGCAGCGTTTAAATATTGCTAATATGATGATCTCTTCGTCTTATATACTCTCGGCACAATCTCGTTTTTCCCCTTCTCATTCATATTTTTGTAAAGTCTTTGGAGATTTCTCGGGCATTCACTACGAACAATCGTCGAACCCGCTTTTCACGTATGAGTTGATATTTTATCTTCCCAACCTCTGCTTTCGTTGAAGGAACTCTGCTCTCCTTATTCGTTTGTCTTGTGGAATGAAGGTTTGCCAATGATTGCCGAAAATATAACTGCATTCTCAACTGAAGTGCTGAAACGGACGCTGATACGCCGCTGTTTCATCTCTCTGACAACAAGACGGTCTTCTCGCGGGCAGGCAGGCCGTTAACTGTCGTCACATCGTTTCTGTCACGAAACGGGAGTTTCGCGAATTTTGGATTTCGCCTGTAAATAGGACATTTTGTAAGTAATAGTTATCGCCTGAGAGAGAGAGAGAGAGAGGCGTTAAAGCAGAATGAGTCCGTGCTAGTTGTGCACCCAGGTCGCGCTCTGCCGGCTTCGCCAGTCGAGGGATCTCGTGTGTGCAAATAAATTGATGTCCTGTGAGGAAGCTGACAGGATAATTTAACTGTGTTATGATCCCAACCTGCCATTTAATTGTCATGGATGCACATTGTATAACGGGAAGGAAGTGGTATAAAATGTCATCAGGTTTAAGCCATTTAGTGTAACACCACGGAGGACACATTTAGACCCACAGATGCATTTTCTCTTTGTCAATATTCGAAATAATGCAGATGCTGAAATGCAAGTCATTCATCCCATCAATAAAGTGGTCTGCACGCATATTATCTTAAAGGAAGCCAAAGTTCTACTGTCAGCTTTAGAAGGTATTGGGCCTATTATAGGAGGAAATTATGTCGTATTCTCAGATTCACTGTCATGCCTTCAACCGATTAAGAGTGGGACTTCAAGTCATACTTATGTGAGAAAGCTGTTTCAATCTTTATGTGATGCTGTGAATAATAACAAACTTCATGGATTCAAAAAAAAAAATGGTAGGCTATACTCATATGAACAGCCAGAAACGTTTCGATCAAACCATGATCAGGCGGTGTAGAATCGACCATACACGATTACAAGCGTCGGGTCCGTCATTCATAATTCAGCTATCGTCCTTTAAAGAATATCCGCGTCCATAATCCAAAGACCTATTCCATATTCCATATAACAGTATTAGCACCAAATTCAAAAAGACAATCATAATATACATAAACATAGGCTTGTTTCCTGCAAGAGAGAAGCGGTCAACAGTTTTCAATGATGCCGGCAAGACATCATGATGTTCCAAAATGTCAAATCCGTATCGCTGATCAGTATTCTTAATCCATAATGTTCGTTGTAAAGTCGTCATCTAAAGGATGATGTATCTCAGTCACGCTTTGATTGTGACTGTTCATATGAGTACCATGAGGATCGTGAAGTACATGGGTTCACACGGCCCCTAGCCCCGGGTTAAGCGGAGTTAGACACAAGTTACGAAAGGTAACGCCATAGATCTTGCACGCTACGCTCGTATTTTACTATCAGCATGCGATATGTATCGCCAAATTTGAGAAACTTTGAGTGGAGGCGCTTGGTGGTGTAGCCCTGTTTTATAAGTTTCTGCAACAATGTTTTGTGACGTTGATTAAAATCGTCACATTTAACACAGGATCTAGCAAATGCTACTAGGCGTGATATGTATACGCCATATGCAGGTCCCACTGGAATATTGCTGTCCAGAAAGGAATAGTTAACGATGTCGAAATTGTAATCATCTCTTTTGTCACACAGTCGACGAGAGAGCAGGCCCGCTTCGTTTTTATAGAGATATAGGTCTAAATATGATGTGCCTGTAGGGCTATCTGTAGTTTCCTTCAAATCCAGTGAAGGTGGATATATATCCTTCACTGCGTCATTTATATAGCGATTATCTACAGCGAGAAGATCGTCTATATAGCGTTTGGTAAATGAAAAGGAACGGGCTTTGAATGGATCGGTTTTTGAAAGCGCCTGCATATAGTCATATTCATAAGAGAACAGATATAGGTCAGCCAACAGTAGTGCACAATTAGTACCCATTGGAATACCTATATGCTGCTGATATATTGTGTTGCCAAATTTCACATAGATATTATTAATGAGAAATTTAAGCAACTCTATAAACAAAGAAACATCCCATGAAAGATATCTCCTGTATGTAGTAGAGCTAAAGAATGCTTTATGGCATCCGACATTAATATATCTACGATCAGTTTTCTTGAACACTGATACTATTAATGAACTTAGACGACCAATAAGGTCCTGATGAGAGATTGTAGTATAGAGAGTCGAGAAATCCCATGTGGATACATGTCTACACGGTATGTGACCTTTGGCGTTGAATGTATGTGGATATTGAAAAACTCAAAATGTCTTACGGAAGAACTTGATGCCAGAGTTTTTAGAAATAGTGGCGCAATACCTTCTCAAAATGTTTTTACCTGCTGAAGGGCCCTTGTCAACAGGGTTGAAAGAAGCTTGGTGGTGCAGCTTCTAGAACCAGCTATGAATCTAGCTTTGTATGGTGAATTATGCATTTTGGGGGTCCAGTATACTTTTGGTATATCATTATGTTTGGTTGGAATACAAATACCTCTTTCCTTGAGAAACGTTTTGTGGTTGTTAAATAAATCTTCCAGAGTAAATGTCGTTTGAGAGTAAGTAGACGTATTTGATGACGATATGTTTACACTCAATTCTTCAACCAGCACCTGATAATAGTAATATTTACATTATTTTATTTGGAGCTTTGTCTGATGGGACTATGGCGAATTTACTCTGGAAATTTGCTAGAACTTCTTGCGAATTGGGGTTTCTCAGTACTTGTTTTGCATGGGGAAGGGTTCTTCTGTCAATATGGCGGATTGTTTCAACGACCTTGCTCTTGGTGAGGTCCAGTCAATCAGCGAATACTGTAGGTTCAACTTTTTCTCGCTTAGACCAATCAATAACGTACTGTTCCAAAGCAGACAGGACTATCTTTTGGTCGGCCTTCAGATTTATATTTCTCGGCTCTCTATATTTAGGTCCGTTCATCAGGAGTAATCTTAGGTCCTTATCACTCACCACATCAAGATAAAGTTCGACGATTCACAATCACAACTATAGCCCCCCGACGTGTAGAAGTTACAGTCAAACTCCTTGACAGCATTAGAGTAATTGATTATTTTGGTGGCTATAGATTTAGTATACTTATATGAAATGCAAGGAGGTTCTGTGAACTTAAAATAGTTTGGTACAGTGTTGCGTACCTCTGGATCATTCAGGATTCGAGGTAAATTAATAATGTCCAGTCCTTTATTAAAGCAGTTGAGTTTCAAGAAAAGCCGATGTTGGATGTTCACTGGACGATACAACCGAAAATACGCTATATCTTGACATACTTTAGTGATTTTGGGTGGTATTATATTTCCTGAAGACACAGATTGTTGTATATCTCTGGTTATATGATTTAGAGCTCTCAGAGGTAACGCATACAGAACTGTACGTAAGCTATGTGTACTATTGGGTGTGTTAGTTAAACCCACTAAGTAATTTAAAGTGATATGATCGTGAATCATCGCACTATTAAACTTTCTCCAACCATGGCTACGATGTCTCCATTGATGGGGTTTAAATAGCTGGGTAATATTGGATATATTTAAACGGCGGTTTATAACATTGCCGAACCCACTGACATTATCATTCAAACCATACGGAAACACTAACCCAAGCTCTAGCATCCAGAATAGTTCTCGCTCTCGGACTTTTCGCTCAAATCCAAAGGGGGAATCCTTGGTAGATGGATAGACGACGTCTATGATCTGGATACTAAAGTTGTCCCAGCCATGGTCGGATCCAGAAAAATGCTCACCTATAAGCAATTGCTTTTTCCTAACGGATTTTCTGTGACCAGTCACCCTAAGATGGAGTCTTTGGGTGGTCTTGCCAACATACTGTTGACCACACTTCTTACAGGAAACTAAATAAATACAGTTTGTAGTAGAACAACTAAGATCAACATACGAGTTTACAGAATATGAGTTACCAGTTAACGCGGAACTAAATGATGCTGAAGTATTAAAGAGTGTTGTAATCCACGGTGTCCACATATAGAAATCTTGAAATTATTACATGTAGAATTCGGTGCTAAACAATCATCAAGCGCAATGTTGCAAGGTTCGATGTCGTGACCTTGCTTGGCGGTCAGAAATATATCTGTCATTTGAATTGAAAACGGTCTTAGTGCATTTCGAAGTATCAGAGACTCGGCCGAGAAACCTGCACTAAGGTTCCTCAGGTCTGTCTTACTATATTTTCTTTCTGTTGTATCCATTATGAGTGTTGGGTGTGCAGGGGCCCGGCCTCGGGGACAACCTGTCCACCAGCAGAATCCAGGCATACACAGGTTAAAATTACAAGCATCGGGTCCGTCATTCGTAATTCAGCCGTCGTACATTAAAGAATATCCGCGTCCATAATCGAAAGACCTATTCCATATAACAGTATTAGCACCAAATTCAAAAAGACAATCATATATACATAAAGATAGGCTTGTTTTCTGCAAGAGAGAAGCGGTCAACAGTTTTCAATGATGCCGGCAAGACATCATGATGTTCCAAAAATATCAAATCCATATCGCTGATCAGTATTCTTAATCCATAATATTCGTTGTAAAGTCGTCATCTAAAGAATGATGTATCTCAGTCAGTGCCGTTTGCAGTTATAATGGCCATCTTGGATACCTGATCAATAATGAATAGATTGTCCCTCACAGTGATGACTGACAGCCAATCCAGTCGTTGCGGTGATAGACACCGATTTCACGTTATTCGTGTCTCTTTTACCTGTCCCAGCTTGTCCAGTTATAAAGATGTTGTGTCCAACGGAGGCTAAATCCATAGCCTGGCGCTGCATGAAATTCATATTTAGCTGATTTTCAGTCTAAGCGCCCATGTAACATGATCTCGAATATTTCATAATTCGCCCTCATGCTGTATCTACACTTGAATGTATGACGTCACACCTAAGTAACCATCCGCTGCCAATTTTGCTACCGATCAACCTTCGCTGTTGAAATATTGATAGTTTTCCGTTCATTTTGCATAGAGAAGAGCTCGTCATGAAAACAAGCCTACGATTACTGAAACTAAAATGTATACGTGTTCGAAAGATGCGTAGATTTGTTGGCGGTCCAGATGGAATTTTTGACAAAGGGAGCATTTAGTGATCGGTACACCGGACTCGTACACCACTTTCGTACTTCGTACATAAATAACAACAACATTAACAATTTGACCATTTGATGAGATATATATATATATCTCTCTATAGAGAAATGTAGCAACATTTTTGTAGCCACAAAACCCCAGTATTTGCGATAAGGCCGTGGTAATATGTCCCTTAGTAATAAGTCAACTATCAACTTTTGGTGCTGAATTGCCACTATAGTTAATAACGAACTTAACTGAATGCAGCTTGTTTAGAGTACACAGTTAAAAAAAATCCAATAATTATGAAATTGATAGATTTCACCTGAAGAAACCATATATTCATGAATCCTGTCAAGTACAGACAATATATATTGGACAATCACGGTTCTAGGAAATCCCAAAACTATAAAAGTAAGATGGTATAAAGTTCAAAGGTTTTGTGTGACACGGTTATTACTATCCACTCCCCCCCCCCGCCTCCCACCGTCTAGTTGGCACCACCAATGTGCCCTTCCACATCACTGAGAGAGAATTAAGGTTTAACGTCGCGTTCAGCAATATTTCAGCTATACAGCGACGATCTACATCATTGAAGCTCCAAAATACTCTTAATATATAGTCTGGACGCCACATGGAGGTCCCACAATAGATTTTAATGGTTTTTACATCTATGGACGATGCAGATAACGAAACCGAAGGGTGCCCACCTGGTACCCTGAAGCATTTTAATAAAACACCTTGTTTCCATAGCAACCACAAGACAAAATAACTAATATTGTAGGAATGTGAATAATTTGCGAATATTTTTCTTATTATTGAGTCTAGGGAGATTAAACTTGCCACAATATATCTCCGAGTCAAGCGCTACCCGCCAATGCAAAATATCCAAGATGGCCGCTTTGGTGATGTCATTTTTTAAGGAAAATGCATTTATTGGCCGAATATTTTAACTGATTTTTCGATTTTTTTTCCTTCGCATTAACTGAGGAATAAATTTGAGAAAAAATCCGATTATGTGATATGAAGTAAAATAATTTTGGCTACTTTTACCTCAACAAATAAAAAAAAATCTAGAAGAAAATTGGCCAAGATTTTGTTGCACCCTTACGACCGCCATCTTGAATTCACCTATTATGCTTTGCTCATAGGGTTTTGCGAATAGGCTAAACGTTACTCCCGCGTAATACGCTATAACATTCCGGAATCTCAGCTTCTTTTGGTGATATTTTGATTCCGTTTATGGACCGTTATGGAGTGAATCGCTACCCGTATAAGAAAACAGAACCCACAGATGACCGCTATGATAAGGCCAGGATGACGTAATATTTAATAAATTTCATTTTCTTAAGATGTTTTGGACTGATTTTTTCAATTTCTGGTCAATGCAACTTTCTACAACTAACCTGATGAATATATTAGAAAATAAATATGTTTTTCAAGTAAAAATTTACTGGACATTTCTATGCCAGAAAGGCAATAATCTAGATCGATAACTGTCAAAATGCAGTCGCCATCGCAGATTTACTCATGTTACCTTGCTCGTGGTGATTTGCAAATAGGCTAATAATGATGCTGACAGGACAAACTGAATCTTCCCAGACTGTAAACTCTCAATGTTTTTATGACCGGGAAAGAATCGCTAACGGACAGGGACGGACTGATTTCCCCCGCTAAAATGACTCCTAGTCACTTACATGCATTTCGGAATCTTTATTTAGATTCAGTTATTATGCATGCGGATCACTTGAGCTGCTTGTTAATAAGGCAAGAACAGCACAACAGTGTACAACTCTTTTCTAAAATCAAAATATTCGTAGACGCACATACTTGTTTAGGAACCCGCTTTCCTGGAAGAAGCGGCATTACCCCCCACAGGTCGATGATATTCTGACTGCTGCGAGAATTTCTTATGCTTATGGCGTTTCCTTATCCAGTCACTTTGCTTCTACTGAAACGGGCACAAGAATCAAAGAGCAGTGATGATGCGATGGCTATGCGTATCCATCCGATAGTCATTTGTGAGTTGTGTGATCGTCAGACGCAAGAAGAGGCCATTTTAGAATTAAGAAACACCAATGTCTAACATTTTCGTACAAGGATAAAGAGTTAAAACTTAATAGATATAGCTAATTATGTCCAGGTAAAATCACAAACAATATCCTAAACCAAATACAAGATAGGCCTAGACCGTTTCTCATCCAAGACAATCCGAGTGTATGAGTGTCCACAATTATTATTATCATTCCATTATATCATTTAGTACCG
The DNA here is from genome assembly GCA_036873755.1 of Hanleya hanleyi. Classification (NCBI taxonomy): domain Eukaryota; kingdom Metazoa; phylum Mollusca; class Polyplacophora; order Lepidopleurida; family Hanleyidae; genus Hanleya; species Hanleya hanleyi. Next base: position 100,091 of record JAVTVY010051120.1, read on the forward strand.
TACATAATTCAGCAAACGTTGGGAGTCACTCACTAGATAGTTTCAGTTCCTGGCAGTTTTAACGATTTGTTTTCTCTTTCGCATAATTTCGCACATTTTTTTTGCTCTGCTAAGAATAATATACCCTTCGACTGTGTTTAAAATATTGAAGATCTTTGTCTAGTTGTTAAGGAATTATTTATTCTTCAAGGTCTGGTCCACTTTTGGCATTTTCAGGGATATATTTCAATTTTACAATTTGGTTATATAACATTGGAATAACGACCAGCCAAACTTTTATTTTGAAATGATTGTTTCTTAAATTGCAGTTCTCGTCTCTCTTCAAGCCTGGGAGAATCATTGCAAATGACTAAAGGGGATTAAAGCGTCGACTTTTTGTGGCACTAGTTTCATCACTAGACATAATGTAAGGAACACAAAAAGCCTTCTTTCCGTTTGCTAATTCCCTGCTGTGGTGCACTTCCCGCATTGAAATTTCCACCTGTGAATGTGAATGTAAGAAGTGAACATTTTGACATGTTAGTCCACTTGAGATATTATGGACTAGTGTCACTATATATTACAAATAAATGTGTAGTGTGTATAGGCGCAATTTTTCTAATCACTTCATAACTTATAGATCACCATTCAACTTAGTTGAATAAAACACAAAGGACTTTTTCTTAGCAGTTGAGAATAATCAGAATTATAGAAAATTGGCTTCTAAAATGTGTAATTATTACAGATCTTTACTACTTGAGCCATATCCATACATGTGGTATAAATTCTAAACTGTTCCTGTTGTGAAATTGTTTATATAGAATATCTGTATAAAGTCCCATGATGTACCTCTGCACTCAGAGGAGGAAATTCCCCTTCAACAGTCCTCTCAAATAACACATTATTGGAAAGATCCACGGTGCCATCCACATTCTTCACGTTTGTTACTTCTGCACTCCATATGTACCACAAACCATTATCTGGGATGGGTTTCAAGTCTTCTTTTGAAACTTCCGGGATGTATCTCATCATAATGTCATTATCTTAAAAATAAGACATCAAAATGTTCTTCAGCAATGTACATACAGTTGACACTCAGACGCATTAATGTACCCTTGTTATCTTGTGCTTGAATATGCATAAACGCACACGTAAATCTTATTGGAATTGTGGTAGTGAATTTATGGCGAATTGAAGCTAACGCAGATGGGTAGGTGAGATAGCTGCATGAAAGAGAGCACATGTATTTATATATGCATTAAGTGGAATATTATTGCCTCTCCCTGGGTGAAATATTCTATTATCTTCCCCATCTTGTAAATTTGTCCTCTCAATAGTGCATATTCTCCAAGAAAATAGTTCTTGTCTTTGCCGGTTACCATGGAGGACCAGAATTTGGGTCAGAAGGCCAACCCTTGGCTTCGTAAACCTCACAAATTTCATCACCAGAGTCGATTGGATATCGGCAGATATCCCTGGCAATGGATAGGCAGGACATCTGTAGCTGTATATGCCCGCTGGGCGGCAAGTACCAAAATGGTATGCCTTTCACTGTAGCCTGGATATAAATGAATTTGCAGAATATTTGTCAAAGAATGAAATAGATGAGAAGGTGTGTTAAAGGTGAAATGCAAAGCTTCTTAACGAGAGAAATACCAGCCTGTTGTAGACAAAATAAACCAAGGGAGGTAAATAGACTGATCATCATTCAACAAGTAAAAAATATATAACTGTTTTGAAAAACCTTTGCAGTATACATTTAATTGCATTTGGTTGATGCATATAATGGTATAACTGAAATGGTAAATTACAACACATATAATATCCTGATTTCTCCAGGTGTTTAAAGTGTTCGACATCAGTCAAATCAAAATTAATCAGACCAGTGAATGTGGCATGTGGAGATTTAATGTTCATCAAATAATTATAATATTTGCGTTTCAGGTTCAACAAGTTGATCACTCACCTGTTGTGGTTTCATTGGAGAGTTAGTCAGTGGTAGAATACAAGCGTCTAGTCCGTCATTCATAATTCAGCCGTCGTCCATTAAACAATATCCGCGTCCATAATCCAAAGACCTAATCCATATCCATATAACAGTATTAGCACCAAATTCAAAAAGACAATCATAGTATACATAAACATAGGCTAGTTCCCTGCAAGAGAGAAGCGGTCAACAGTTTTCAATGATGCCGACAAGACATCATAATGTTCCAAAAATATAAAATCCGTATCGCTGATCAGTATTCTTAACCCATAATAATCGTTGTAAAGTCGTTATCTAGAGAATGATGTATCCACGCTTTGATTGTGCCTGTTCAAATGAGCACCATGAAGTACATGGGTTCATACGGCCCCTAGCCCCGGGTTAAGCGGAATTAGACACAAGTTACGAAACGTAACGCCATAGACCTTGCACGCTACGTTCGTATTTTGCTATCAGCATGCGACATGTATCGCCAAATTTGAGAAACTTTGAGTGGAGGCGCTTGGTGGAATAGCCCTGTTTTATAAGTTCCTGCAACAATGTTTTGTGACGTTGATTAAAATCGTCACATTTAACACAGGATCTAGCAAATGCTACTAGGCGAGATATGTATACGCACACGCCATATGCAGGTCCCACTGGAATATTACTGTCCAGAAAGAGATAGTTTACGATGTCAAAATTGTAATCATCTCTTTTGTCATAAAGTCGACGAGAGAGAAAGCCCGCTTCATATTTGTGGAGATATAGATCTAAATATGATGTTCCTTCAAATCCAGTGAAGGTGGATATATATCCTTCACTGCGTCATTTATATAGCGATTATCCACAGCGAGAAGATCGTCTATATGGCGTTTGGTGAATGAGAAGGAACGGGCTTTGAATGGATCGGTTTTTGAAAGCGCCTGCATATAGTCATATTCATAAGAGAACAGATACAGGTCAGCCAAGAGGGGTGCACAATTCGTACCCATTGGAATACCTATATTGTGTTGCCAAATTTCACATAGATATTTTGAATGAGAAATTCAAGCAACTCTATAAACAAAAAAACATCCCATGAATGATATCTTTTGTATGTAGTAGAGCTAAAGAATGCTTTATGGCTTCCGACATTAATATATCTACGATTTTCTTGAACACAGATACTATTAATTAACTTAGACGGTCAATAAGGTCCTGATGAGGGATTGTAGTATAGAGAGTCGAGAAATCCCATGTGGATACATGTCTCTAACAGCGGAAGTCGAGTCTGTGATGACAGATCTGGCATGAACTTCCCAAACAGTTCATAAAAAAAAGATCCAGATCTTTGCTGGACTAAAATAAATATATTGACAATTTTGAGAATTTAATGCATTGGATTACTAAGTTATTGGCATGAGTACTCAGAATTTTGTTTGTTTGTCGCTATATAGCTGAAATATTGCTGAATGTGACGTTAAACCTTAATTCTTTCTCTCTCTCTCTCTCTCTCGACTGTATAGATGTTAAGATTGTAAGATTGTTTTTTATCGAGCAGCTACTTTAGAAGATCTATTTGTCTGGTATAAGAAATCGTTTTGTTGTAAGCGTTTTTATGTATGTACATGTTTTTGGTGTGTTGTGTTGATTTCTTTTGGATTGCTGAGTTTTTGCTGGAATAGTTCGAATTTTGTTTTATTGTCCTATATAGCTGAAATATTGCTGAATGCAACATTAAACCTTAATTCTCTCTCTCTCTCTCTGTTGGCCTAACCTTGACACCACATGTCGCTGTGGTACTCTCAACGTTATATGTGAATGTTTTAAACTATAATGGGCTCTGTCTCCAGTACAACCTGTGGGTTCCGTAGTGCCTTCGGTGCCATCTGTCGACTCTGTCTCCTGGGCGCTATTCATGGATCCAATACCTTCTGCGCCATCTGTAGATCCTGCATATATAGGCACCTCGTGATATGACTGAAAAATTGTTGAAAACGACGTTAAATTCTATTCACTCACTACTGCAGTAGGCCTACCTTCTATAAAATCTTTCAATTCTGTGCCCGTGGCGCCATCTGTGGATGCTGCTTCCTCGACACAATCTCTGAATCCAGAGGATGATCCATCATTTGTGCCCATGGATGACTGGTGAGTAGACGGGCTGGCAGGGTTTGTCCACCTGAACCTCTACAATAAAAGCGTGGCTGAGATACAAATCAACACAGGGATTATGTTTGGTTATTGTGATGTATTTAGACAAGCAGTCCAATATTGACCTGTGGAGTCAGATGACTTCTTTTCCCACCGTCTTTATATGTTGCGTTTAATTATTGCTAATATGATGATCTCTTCGTCTTATAAACGCTCGGCACTATCTCGTGTTTTCCATCTCATTCATATTTGTGAAGTCTTTGAAGATTTCTCGGGCATTCATTTCGAACAATCGTCGAACTCGGTTTTCAAGTATGAGTTGATATTTCATACTTCCCATCCTATTCTTTCCTTGACGGGACTCTGTTCTCCTTATTTGTTTTTCTTGTGGAATGAAGGTTTGCCAATGGTTGCCGAAAAATATAACTGCATTCTCAACTGACGTATTGAACAGACGCTGTCACGCCGTTCACCCATCTCTCTGGTCAGACATAACTTCATTGGGACCGGCAACAAGGGACCTCTTCTCACAGGCAGGCAGGACGTTATCTGTCGTCACATCGTTTCTATCAGAAAACTTTCACCAATTTTGGATTTTGTCAGTAAATAGAACATTTTCCAATGAAAAATATTTACCACAGTTTGTATTATTGCTCGTAACTCCGACCACATAAATAAGTAATAGTTGCCGCAAGACAGTCGTGCTAGCTGTGCATCCAGTCCGTGCTCTTCCGGCTGTGCCAGTCCAGAAATCTCGTGTGGGCAATTAAATTGATGTCCTGTCAAGGTACGGAGCTGACAAGATAATTCAACTGTATTATGATCCCAACCGGTCATTTGGTTGTGATGGATGTACATTGCATAACGGGGTAGAAGTGGTATAGAATATCGTCAGGTTTCAGCCATTTTGGTGTAGCACCACGGAGGACAGATTTAAACCCATAGATGCATTTTCTCTTTGTCAATATTTGAAATGATCAAGGTGTATTCCATGCCACGAATATCTCACAGTGGAACATATTCTGATAGACTATACAGATTTTCAGAGCACAACAGTGTGCAACTATTTTGGAAACTCGAAATATTCGTAGACGCAGATACATGTTTAAGAACTCGCTTTGCTGTGGTAAGGCATAACATACAATGGTGAAGAAGCGGCATTATCCCCCACAGGTCGATGATATTCTGACGGTGCTGCCTTCAAAGACATCACCATGCGAGAATTTCTTATGCTTATGGCGCTTCCTTGTCCAGTCACTTTGCTTCTACTGAAAATATCCACGTAGGCAACTAGAATAACGTGGACAGAAAAGGGTACAAGAATCAAAGAGCAGTGATACGATGGCTGTGCGAATCCATCCGATAGTCATTTGTGAGTTTTGTGAGCGTCAGACGTAAGAAGGGACCATTTTAACAATTAAGAAACACAAATATGTCTAACATTTTCGTACAAGGCTAAATAGTTAAAACTTACTAGATATAGCGAACTAAGTCCAGGTAAAATCACAAACAAATATCCCAAACCAAAATACAAGATAGGCCTAGACCGTTTCTCATTCAAGAGGATCCGAGTGTATGAGTGTCCGCAATTATTATTATCATTATCAATATCAGTTCATTATATCGTTTAGTACTGTACATATTTCAGCAAACGTTCAGAGAGCGTGGCCTTCCATGGGAGCCACTTACTAGATAGTTCCAGTGCCTGGCAGTTTTAACGATATGTTTTCTCTTTCGCATAATTTCGCACATTTTTTCGCTCTGCTAAGAATTATATACCCTTACACCGTGTTTAAAGTATTAAAGAAGACCTTTGTCTAGTTGTTGAGGAATTATTTAATCTTCAAGGTCTGGTCCACTTTGGCATTTTCAGGGATATATTTCAATTTTACAATTTGGCTATATAATATTGGGATAACGACCAGCCAAACTTTTATTTTGAAATGAATGTTTCTCAATTTGCTGTTCTCTTCTATCTTCAAGCCTGGCTCATTGCAAATGACTCGAAGGGATTAAAGCGACGACTTTTTATGGCACTAGTTTCATCACTAAACAAAATGTAAGGCACACAAAAAGTCTTCTTTCCGTTTGCTAATTCCCTACTGTGGTGCACTTCCCGCATTGAACTTCCCACATGTGAATGGAAGAAGTGTATCTATTGACATGTTAGTCCACTTGGAATATTATGAACTAGTGTCACTATATACTACAAATTCGCGTTCAGCAATATTTCAGCTATATTATATTACAAATTAATATAGCTGAAATATTGCTGAACGCGACGTTAAATCTTAATTCCCTCTCTATATATTACAAATTAATGTATAGTGAACATACAGTGCAATTTTTCTAATCACTTCATAACTTCTGCATCACCATTCATCTTGATTGAATAAAACACATATGACTTTTTCTTAACAGTTGAGGATAATCAGAATTATAGGATATTGTCTTCTAAAATGTGTAATTATTATAGACCTTTACAGTTTGAGCCATACCCATACATTTCTAAATTCTAAACTTTTCCTGTTGTGAAATTGTTTGTATGGAAATATCTGTATAAAGTGACCATGATGTACCTCTGCAAATTCCCCTTCAACAGTCCTCTCAAATAACACATTATTGGAAAGATCCACGGTGCCATCCACTTTCTCCACTTTTGTTGCTTCTGCACTTCAGATGCATCACAAACAATTATCTGGGATGGGTTTGAAATCTTCTTTTGAAACTACCGGAATGTATCTCATCATAAGGTCATTATCTTAAAAATGAGATATCAAATGTTATTCAGCACTATACATACAGTTGAATTGATTGAAACTAACGCAAATGTGTAGATGAGATAGCTGCATGAAAGAAAGCACATCATGTATTTATATAAGCATTACGTGGAATATCATTGCCTCACCTTGGATGAAGTATTCTATTATCTTCCCCATCTTGTAAATTTGTCCTCTCAATTGTGCATATTCTCCAAGAAAATAATTCTTGTCTTTGCAGGTTACTATGTGGGACCTAAATTTGGAGTCAGACGGCCAACCCTTGGCTTCGTAAACATCACCAGAGTCGATTGGATATCGGCAGATATTCCTGACAATGGCTATGCAGGACATCTGTTGCTGGATATGCCCGCTTGAGCAAGTACCAAAATGCTATGCCTTTCACTGTACCCTGGATATAAATGAATTTGCAGAATATTTGTTTAAGAATGGAATAAATGAGAAAGTCTAGGTGTTAAAGGTGAAACGCATAGGTTTTTACGAGAGAAATATCAGCCCCTTGTGGACAAAATAAACCAAGGGAGATAAATAGACTGATCATCATTCAACAAGTATAAAAAATATAACTGTTTTGAAAAACCTTTGCAGTGTACATTTAATTGCATTTGTTTGGTGCATTTAATGGTATAATTGAATTGTTATATTCACATCTTGATTTTCTTAGGTATTTAAAGTGTTCGACATCAGTCAAATCAAAATTGGTCAGACCTGTGAATGTGGCATGTGAAGATTTAATTTTCATCAAATAATTATAGTATTGCATTTCAGGTTCAACAAGTTGATCACTCAACTGTTTTGGTTTCATTGGAAAGTTAGTCAGTGGTAGAAGACCTCTAGCAGCAGAATACGGGTCTTTGGTGGCGGATCTGGCATAAACAGTTCATAAAAAAGATCCAGATTTTTTCTGGGCTGACATAACTATGTTGACAATTTTGAGAATTTAAATTAGATATGTGAAGAAGTCTCAGATTGGGGCTTCTATCAGAGTAACCAGTTAAATAGCCTGACCGGTTTCGGAACTATTGTTCCTTCATCAGAGGCGGTGATTGATCTGTGTGGAAGAAGTTTCCGCTATTTATAGGAGGTGATCCGGGCCGATCCGACTGGTGAAGAATGGCGCCATTTGATTGGATGGCTGGGGGACCTCCGGGAAGCAAGGATGGTGTGGCCGGATTGGACCCCTGGATCGTAAATGTTGATCCGGGAGTATTGGGGTGCATGTGAGAGCCGGATCGAGGTCCCGGATCGAAAAGGTCGATCCCGGAGAGTGATCCGGTTAAGGAGAAGTGTGATTTGCACTTAGAGACGGAGCTTCATAACGTGAAACCCAAATTCAAATGATACTGCGGGTTATCTGGAACAGGGGGTGCGTTCAAAAGAGATCTAAAATAGGCGAGATTGCGAAAGAGTGTCGACGCAATGGTATTGACAGGTAGAACAAGACTGCTTGGGTGGCAGTAGGGGGACAATCGACAAAGCATAGTGCGAAATAATGCAAGACTAAGGCGAACTCGTGTGCTCATTGATGCAAATGGTGTAATGACATATCATAGTTTATGCAGGTCAAAGGAGATACTATCGTCCATTAGTAGTGAAGAACATAACAAGTATTCTTAACAATCCTACGATGGAAGTCAGTATAGTCCGGTGATCCACATGGTGGCGTAATCGCCGTGTAAGCCAAGTGCCGATTAACCTCCTGGATTGGTGACGTCCTGGGTGTAATTTGGCTCAGTGGACGGAGGCTACTGAAAGTTGGTGTGTTGGAGGTTAATCCCCCGATGCGGTTCATTGCCTCTCCTAGGATGTCCAGCTTGTGGATTCGTGTTGCAGGCGCCGCCGGAGGTGGAGGGGCTGTGTCTTTGGGGCTCTGAGCTGAGCCGGTGGAGGGCGTTGCTAGCTTCTTCAGCTCTTACAGGATTGCACATTTGGCAGTGTGTTTTTGGAGGTCCTCGTTGCGGCTATAGGTGCGGCCGCACTCGCATGAGTAAAAGTGTCCTTCGTGTGAAGATCTCACGTGGTGGGTGAGATTACCTTTGAAGGTGCAATCGCACAAACGACAGTTGAACGGCATTTTGAAGTATCTGTGGCTTGATGAGGTGTGTGTTTGATTGCCCAACGTCTCATAGTAACGACGTCGCTGGGGAGATGAGTTTTGTCCGACGACGTCGCGTCGCTGGTGCAACGGGTCGTTTGTGACGTCGTGACGTTACGGGTTATTGTTCCCTGACGTTAGTGTGTTCTATATGGCTCACTGAGTTGGTGAGTTAAGTGGAGTGAGTCGTATCGTGGTGGTATGTGTACTCGTAAGAGTGGTATGGATGGGGGGAGAGGATTAAGTACTTCTCGTGTGTTGTAAAACTGTTTTGTAAGTGAAATAGGGTTGTACGAGAAAAACTTAGTTCCTTTCATTGATGCCAGTGGGGACCTTGGTGTGGAGTTGGTTCATCCAATAAACCTCTCTCTTGTGTCGGAGTGTGTCACCTACTTACACACACGTGTATGCCTTCAGCAGAACAAGATCTCATTTGTTGTGTTCACCAAACCTACACACAGTTACCTTCTTTATACATCTGGTCATAGTAAAAGCTTAAAAAATGCAGCCCTCTATTGGCAATTCCTACGCATTCGTAGAATCTGCACCTTTGAGGCCGATTTTCGCAAACATGCAGACGACCTCAGCCAATACTACACTTGGAGAACCTACCCTGCCGACATCATCAAGCTGAAACGTGACTTAGCAGAGTCCAAATCTCGGATGGAACGCCTCCAACTCCGACAACACCCCAACACTGTCCAGAACCGAATACCCCTCATATTCACATACCACCAACACCTATAACTCTATCGGATCGCCTCGTTCGGGCGCGCCTCCAATATCCGCCCAACACGCAAGTATCACTGGAAAAACTCACATCGACCCGATTGATGATTGTGAATACCGGAACTGCAAAATCCGCCCCTCCATCAATAACCGTAGACACTTCACGAGCAACTAAAATGGTCTCAAATATCGGAAACGGCTCCTTGCCAATTGCTGCACTGGCAATGTCATTTATCTGTTGACATGCAAAAACTGCTCCAAACAATATGTTGTAGAAACCAGTCGTGAATTCCGCTTGCGAATCATGGAAAACCTTCGCAACACATGAACTCTGAAACCCGATGTACCAGCTCCCAGACACTTCTGGTCTACTCCGTGACATTCTGTCCGTGACATTGGCTTCGAAATCATCGAAGTTATCCCCTCTGACCCGGACAATTGTCCTTCAAGTGACACCCTCAGACACAAGAGAGAGGTCTTTTGAATGAACCAACTCCACACCAAGGTCTCCGCTGGCATCAATGAGAGCTCAGAGGGACTAAGTTTTTCTCGTACAACCCCCTTTCCCTTACAGAACAATATTGAGAATTTAATGTGCTGTATTACAACGTTATTGGCATGAGTACTTAGAATTATGTTTGTTCGTCGCTACATAGCTGAAATATTTCTGAACGCGACGTTAAACTCTCTCTCTCTCTCTCTCCATTGTATAGATTGTAAGAGTGTAAGAGATTCTTTTTATCGAGCAGCTACTTTAAAAGATCTTTTCAGTCTGGTATAAAAAGACCGTATTTTAGGTTATTTGAAAGAAATCGTTTTGTTGTATAAGTTTTAATGTATGCACATGTTTTTGGTGTGTTGTGTTATTCTTTTGGATTGCTGGCTTTTTGACTTGCTTTTGTTGGAATATTTCGAATTTTGTTTTATCGTCGCTATATAGCTGAAATATTGGTGGACTTCAATTCTCTGTCTCTCTTTTCCTCTCTCCCTCTACCTGTAGGCCTAACTTTGGCGCCACATGTCGCGGCGGTACTCTCATCGTTATTTGTGAGTGTTGTAGACTATAATGGACTCTGTCTCCAATACAACCTGTGGATTCCGTAGTACCTTCGGTTCACAGGTAGCAGTCCTTGTATATCGGAGGATAAATATTGCGAGATGTATATATGGGGTGGCACTAGAGGCCATATTGGGTCTAAGTAAATTTATATTGCTTACTGTATTAAGAGTACATGTCACGGTTTACCTCCATCAACAGTTCTTTTCTCGTTTTGGCCACATAACTGCCCCCAATATATCGCACACTACCTTGCCCTTCTGGTGACATGGAATCAGTAGCATCTACATGTACTTTGATGGCAGGTTCTGCGAGGTTAAGCTTCTCCTTGGCTTTGAGTTTAAGACTTGACTGTAGCTTAAATGAAAGCTTGACCAGAACACGGCGCTCGGGAGTGGACAATGTCCGATAGAAAATTTCTTGAAACTTGTGAGGAATGATAGGGCCTTGAAGAAATATATGGAAGCTTGAGTAGAAAGATGTAAAATGGCTTGTTTCTGGAACTGCCGCAGAGGATACCTTTTCATCATACAATTTTGTAATCAGTGACCATATTTGTTGAGTAACATCTCCAAGCTTTTCTTCCTCCTTCAGAAGGTAACCAACCACACGATTTGTCTCCTGTTGTTCAGGTGTTTCTGGGTTGAGGAAAAAAAGACTGGAAATCAATGAAGTCATATCTACCTCACCCGGCAATGCCTCAACATGTTTGGAGTCCATGTCTCCAGCTGTTCCAGGAGATGTAACAGCACTGGTAGTGGTATTCCCATCTAGATGTACAATAAACTTCTCAATGGACTCCGAATTCCATAAATCGTCTCCATCACTCCATTCTTCTCTGGCACATCTCGCGGAGAAGACGAAGCCAAGGCTCGGTTCTGATTATTACAACAGGATAGGTCCGGTTCTGAATCTACATCATTATCTGGAACAGCCTGGTAGAAACTGGTGACCTTTTCAAGTGCTGACGGACATTTGCTGGTGGAGAAGTTCAGTATGCCCAGTCCCTCAAACGATGTAGCACGGCCTATTGCAATGCTCAGTTGCCCGGGCTTACTCACACACTTGCAGTCCACCACAACATTACTGAGGGTCATCCCTTGTGACTTATGAATGGTTATGGCATATGCCAACTTAAGGGGGAACTGTGTTCTTGAAGACGTGTTGCATTTCTTGTATTTGCCGAACCTGGACAATGTGTACCAGTATATATATTATGCAGAGTCCCCCCCTACTTATGAAGTAGTTTTATGAGCATACCAAATTCATTCTAATAATTATTTTATGGGGAGGGATAATAAAAAGCCAATGAACTGATTATACACCAGCAAGAAAAATGTCAATGTATTATGTGTATACTGTGTATTTTTCCCAGAGAATTACACTTTTGACTTACTTTGAAAAAACTTGACGGTTGAGCGAAACACTCTTCTTCAATTGTTCGAAGTGGACAGTGATGGTGTCAGAATCCATCTGTATAACTGTTCCTTGCAGCCCATTTACAAGTTCCTGGCTTAAATTCTTCACCAGCATGACATGAGCTCCTCTTTTGAGATGAAGGCTCTAACAATCCAAAATAAACGTTCATTGATAATACTACATAAGCTTAGCTATAATCACCATTCAAAGAAGAACATCACATAATTGAATATTTACATTGTAGTTATAGGACCCAAAGAAATATAATTGATAAAGATGCAGCCCCGGTCAATTTGTATTGCTTACTGTATTAAGAGTTCTAATGGTTTCATGTTTCTGGAGTTATGAAAAGACAAACTTGGAACCCACATGCCTGTCTTGAAGCAGCGAAGACAAAACACCAGTCCAACCCATGACTTCGGATTACGATTGAAAAATTATTAATACTCCATTTAGTTCACAAATTTCTTCCAAATAATTTATTGAATAATTATTATCGGTACAGGTACGTTTTGAACAGACATCCTCTTAAGGTCATCCAATCCACCTTTATCGATAGACTGGAAAACAGTAGCTTCTCCCTCCAACCTCATCAACATCCTGGCATTGTGATAGTCAACCTCCTGGTTGATTGCATATAAAAACACAGTTTTTTCCTGGTGACTAATGTTTGTACGGGAATGTAGAATGTTGGAAGTGTATGTGGAAATGTCTCCTGTAGCAGTCTCTCTGACATCATTGATCAGATCGATATCTGACTGCCTCTGAACATCAGATAGGACAATGATGTGTGGGAAAATGAAATGAAACATTTCAGATTCAAAACATAACTGCCCTGTGTCACCAAAAGAAGCATTTGGAACTGGAGGCAAATGGTAAATGTCTCCCGGAAAGATGCATTGTAAGCCACCCATTACCGAGTTGCTGTCACGAACTCCCCTACATACAGTTTCCAGTTGGAGGAACAGTTTCAAAGAAAGCATAGACAGTTCGTCTAACATAAGGACATCAGCTCCAACAATGCTTTCCTTTCTGTCATGATACATTCTGTCATGTAGCAGAGTGTCAACAATATCGCCATCTTCATATCTTCCATCATCAAGGCAGAAGGCGGAGTGGACATTCCTGGCATGAATTTCTCTCAACTGTAGCGACGCCAAGCCAGCTGTTGTAACTACAATAACCTTTCATTCAGAAAAAATACAATAATGAAGCAATATTACAGCAAAGTATCCGGATAGGTGACATACATGCAACAAAGTGAAGTCAGATACTTTGTGAAGACAAGATGGATGACAAATCAATATTACAAAGTTGAAAGTGTGACAAGAAATAAACCCCAACAAAAATATAGCTGTTAATTACTTAAGAATGATTCTTTAATTAAATGGCAAAATAAATATCTATTAATAGGTTGAAATTTCTGAAATCTGGTAATTCCATAGTCAAAACTGTCGAAAACCAATCACTGTCCACGGATTCCCATTCTATGGTCAAAGGGGGGGGGGGGGCTACTCTACATGGTTGGGAGTTGATTACCTCTCTTTGACCATAGAAAGAGATTTTGTGAACAGCAAATGGTTGAAAACAGGATTCAGAAAGTATTGTTATACTTTTTTGCCAGAATTAACAAGCCATTTGTAGATTTCCTTTAGGAAATGTGTCTTGCCAGTCCCTGCCTGACCCGTCAAAAAAAAACTGTGCCCTGTTCTCGCTAGTTCTCTAGCTCTCTCCATTTTCTGTCCCAAAAATACAATTAAAACATGATTAAAATCCAACAAATATTTAACATGCCTTCAAACTGCATAAATACCAAATCAACATATGATTTATGCTCGAAACTAATTAAAATTAAGCCTTGAAACAAAAAACTGAATAATGGGTTTATATTTAAATTATTTTATAAATAAATTGATTCCTTTTATGTACCATATAAGTCCATCATTTATTATTAATATTATTTATTAATGCAGTATTGTTATCACAATTCATTTTTGCATTTTTCATATACTGGTACCATGTATTGACAAGCATTGAGCAACTGCAAAAGACTTGGGGTTCAGATCAAGATCCTGGGGGTAATGTAGGTGTCCCATAAGTGTAAGCTTTCAGAATATATGAGGTTATGGGGTGAGGTGAGGCTTAGCTCGAGGGGAAAGAGGGAGAGACTCTGGGGGTCAGCATTTACCTAAGGAGATACAGGGTGGGGCTCATTTCCTTCGGAGTGAGAACAACACCCTGGAGATAGGAGTGCCATTAGTTATAAGAATGAAGTAAGCTTCATTCCATCCCTCTCATCCCTGACTTTGATCATACTTCCCTTCATCCCCTCATCTCTGACTTAGATACTTCCTTCCATCCCTCTTATCCCTGATTTTCATACTTCTCTCCACCACAGTCATCCCTGACTTTGATACTTCACTCCATCCCCTCATCCTTGACTTACATATTTCTTTCCATCCCTCTCATCCCAGACTTCCCTCCACCACAATCATCCCTGACTTTGATCCTCCTAATCCCTGACTTCCCTCCATCCCCTCATCCCAGACTTTGATAATTCCTTCCACCAGAATTAGCTAAATTAAATCTATTCTATTCCCTGACTTTGATTTTTCACGTATACTTCCCTCCATTCCCCTTTGATACTTCCCTCCACCACGATCAGCCCTGACTGATACTTCATTACATCCCTGTCATCCAACTTTAATACTTCTCTCCACCACAATCATCGCAGGAATTATGTTACTGTCAGTAAGTTTAATGAAGGATTAAATTGTAATTGTAGTTGTTAGATTTGGTATAGATGGTATATCTTCATGCAATGAGTTGATAAGTCAAATTAATATAATAATAGCATACTCACCACTGAAATCTTCACCCCCACAAAAAATTACAAGTTAATACTACAACAGACTATTACAGCTCAATAATAAATACTTGTGGATACAGCAAAATGCTAATTGACTATGAGCTACTGCTTATGATGTCAGCTATGATTAATTTATTGATACGCGCTCGTGTTTTGGCCGTAGACAAGCGAGCCCTATGGGCGCCAGTTCTCGGGACTACATTCTCTACTCACGAACCTGTGAATGTCTGTTTCCTTGGTGTTTATACTATCCGTGCAAAACGATCACTTGTCACTGCTGGATGGAGCGAGACATTTCGAGCTTACTCCATGATCTCATAGTATATGCAACACAAATGAAAGCAATACACAAAGAGATAAAAAAAACTAGTTGTCTCATGTCTTCCCCGCGTCCGATGTATCCCGCCATTATGTCAGCATCTTGTCCCCTCTAATACTGAAGAGCTCCACATCACTTGGTTCGAGAGTATCAGATGCGATGACGGCGGCCATGTTTGTAGTCGATGAAAACGACGACGTTCTATTTGGCGTTCTACGTGGATTTATTAAAAAACTATGAGAACCTCAGACATAAAGGTACACACCATCTCATTTACAGGCAAGTGAAGCATAACTCTGCCAAAAATTTCAGCGCAAATCTCCAAATTATGAGCGATTGAGCCTAAAAGGTTATTGCGGAAAAATTTGGTTTCCGACCTGGCCTGAGACCTCTGACGTGAAACGTATAGTTGAAGGATTAAATCAATCGATTAGGTGGATTGATTCAGCTCAGAGTAGTACTTCTCGTTGTGTATTATAGTTGTATATGACGGATTGACAAGTTGAAGAATCTGATGAGTTGCTATTGGATTTATCCAAACTATGATATATACATGAAGACAATATAGTATACGTCTAGCACGTATGAACAACTGAATGCAACTGAATTGATATCGACAGTTAAGGCGTCTTAGTTTCCAACAGCACATGCAGTCTGGAACGTTACGCATAATAGAATCAGATTACGTTATCATAGCGTCATAAAGATATACCACAGACATGACGTCATTACGTTATAAGGTAGAACGTTATATTGACGACGTTACGGTATAATAGTATCCATTATTCTAGATGACGTTATTATAAAGTTCATGTTTGTCGATACTCGTCGACATTCTGGGGGCGCGAAAGATATACGTATTGTATACGTATTAAAGTCATTAACATGTTGACGTGTGAAGAAAATATGCGTAAAACAATAATATGCATTATTTGGCGCTAGCACAAATATCAGTTCATATATTTGTATGTCCAATACGTTCAATTACAGTTTAAGAACTTATGGCGTTAATAATACGAATTTTACGTATACTGTAGTATCAGTTTCATTAACTGATTAGTATCAAATGTCATTTTGTCCACCCTTTAATGCGTTCCTTAGCCTTGATGGCTGCAACTCGTTTTGGTCGAGTATCTACTGACGACACTAGTTTACTGTTATGTGTAACTTCTAAAGGAAACAGTTTCACTATCGGACGATTCGTTTGTCCTACACTTGTTCGAATTTTGGCTGAGCGAACAAGCCCATCATTACCCGTGTTCAGTTCCTCAACAACAGCTAATTTCCACATTACACGAGGAGAATGATTTTCATGAATCTGGACAACACCACCGACTTGAATCACTTGATTGTTATTGCCAGATGTACGGTGGAATTCCCTAAGGGAAGTTAGATATTCAAGTTTCCATCTGGACCAAAACCTTTGAATAAGTAATGCTTGTAGTTTGACTCGTTTGTTGATTGTAGTATGATCACCAAAGTCTGGTTCACGGAGTTCATCATTCTCAACGGGAGGATAAGGTAATGAAGTTATTCTTCTGCCGTATAGAATATGTGAAGGAGTCAAGGGTTCCGCATCTCCTATATCTGTAGACATATATGTAAGAGGTCTGTCGTTGATTACAGCTTCGATTTCAGTAACAATAGTTTGAAGCATTTCCAAACTGATGTGAGTTCGACCGAGAACCTTTTTCAGACAGTTCTTTGTCAGTCCTATTAGACGTTCCCACCAACCTCCATACCATGGTGCTCGTTTAGGTATGAATTGCCAATCTGTACCACGGTTGCTGAGTGACTGTTTCAGTGACGGAGATTGAAGCAAACGAGATAGAGTTTCTGAAGCAGCTAGATAAGTTGATGCATTATCCGAAATCATAATCCTAGGTAGAGATTTACGGCTTACAAAACGTCGAAACGCTCGTAAGAAGGAATCTTCTCGGAGGTCGGGAACAACTTCCAGATGAACTGCTCTTGTCGATGCACACGTAAAGAGACATATGTATGCCTTAGATTCGGATCCATCAGTGTTTGTAACGTATAATGCTCCAGTGAAATCTACTCCTGTAACACTGAATGGTGGTGATTCTTGTAATCTGATTTTCGGAAGAGGAGGTGGGTCCGGAGCCGAGTACGGTCTTCCGATAACTTTGCGGCAAGTTACACATCTGCGTAGTATCCGTTTGACACATTGTCGAATTGAAGGAATCCAGAATGTTTGACGGATAAGAGTCACTGTAGAATTCAGACCCGCATGTAATTGACTGACGTGGGCATCCATCACTATCAAGGTAGTAAGTTCATGATGGGTGGGTAACAGGTATGGGAATTTGGCTTCTTCTCTCACTGGCGCATTATGAATTCTCCCGCCGCAACGAATTGTTCCGTCTTTGTCTATCAATAATCTGAGTTGTCTTACAAGCTGAAGACGATTTGTACAGTCTGATCGCATACTGGCTATTTCTGCTTGTTCGGTTTTGTCGAAGAAGTAGTGTCATGGAATTTCCAATCCGGCAGCGTTATCTAAATCAGCCGCCCAATGTCCTCTTCCGTCACAGGATGTGCTAAACGTAAACCTTTGAGATACGTTAAATCACGTATTTGTTGTCGGAGTCGATTACTTAGAGGAACGGCAATCTCTGGAACGATCAAAACTTCTAATGGTAATTTCTCACCATTTCCCGTTTCAAGGTGGATTGTGGCTAACTTGAGATGGCGCACATTTTTATTAGTGTCACCAAATGTTGAAAGTGATATGGTATCAGTTCTAGTAGGAACCAGTTGAAGTTTCCTAGCGAGAGATTCTGTGATGAAGGATCGTTGCGCTCCTTCGTCGAAAAGAATGTTTGCAGTGGCTTGAATTTGTTCCAACCAGACAGGTGCTACAGCGGTTTTGAGTAAAACTCCCGTAGATTGTTGCCCTGTGAAAGTTGCACTGTGGAGTATTGGAACGGAGGACTCTGCATCACTGTTTACTACGTTCACAGATGTGCCTGGTTCGGATGTGGAAAATTCCTTTGTTGTAATTGCAGATGGGTTAGAATTGGTTCTGCATAGACTTGTGTGGTGTTTCCGATGGCAATTACGGCAACTGTATTTCGAGCGACATTCTGATACTTGATGAGGTTTCAGACAATTGAAACACAATTTCTGTCGTCTGACTATTGACATGCGAGATTCATAATCAGGAACTCTGGTACAGTCATTTGATGAATGTGATTCCTCGCAAAACGTACATACCTTGGGTTTGAAGTCGTTGTTTACTTTCTTTGGTGGCTTGAGATGTGATTTTGTCCCGGTGAAGAATGTCGCAGTGGTCGGAAGTATTTCAGTACCGGTACATTCGAATGTTGAGGGTTTTCGAACGATCTCAAGAATACTGACTTCGTGAAGTATAGCCTTCCTTAATTCGCTTAAAGTCCAGCTGATATTTCCGTGTTGTCGAGCAAGATTTTGCTTGATCTCATCTGGTAATTTTCCAAAGATTATCGGTATGAGTATTATCCCGAAAGTGTCTTGGGATTGACCAAGAGCCTCTAATCCACGAATGTAAGATTCGAGTCTATCGTAATAGACTCGCAAACTGTTAACATTGTTCCTTGGGCTTGGTAAATCTAGCATAGCTTGGATGTAGGCTTCCGTAATCTTATGGGGTTGTCCGAATCGCTCGGTGAGTAAATTAACAGCTTGTCTGTAGTTGGCGTTGGTAAGCGTAAAACCAGCGATGGACTGAGCGGCGTCATCCCGTAACAAGGTCTTCAGGTATCTGAACTTTTCTACATCTGATAATGTAGAGTTCAGATGTACAGTTGATTCGAAAGAATCCCAAAATGATTGCCACTGGAGAATATCTCCGCTGAATGTAGGGAGCGTAAGTTTCGGCAACTTATTCTGGACATGATTGAAATTCGATCGACTCTCCGAGTGATTCGTGTTGTGGTCCCTCTCATCGAAGTTTAGCAATTCTTGTGGTAAATTATCTCTTCTTGTTCTCTGTGTCGGCGGAGGTTGTTGATCTCTCTGAATTTTCAAGAACCCTTCCAGTTGCTTAATCTTTGTATTCAATGTCACGTTGTATTCAGTGGTTTGGGTGACTTCGTCCTCAATATCGCCGATATCAGACAACTCAACGATTTGTTCGTTGAATGTCTGTAGAAGTTTCCTTTTTTCGTATGACAGTTCCAGTATAGTAGATAAATGGCAGAAATCCACATTGGAAGGATTTCCTTGAACTTCCTCGTAGTTCCTCAGTAAATCTGCAACAGATCCGCGATGTGCTGCACGAACGGTTTTCAACTTGGTCAAATCCATCCTGGTCACGGCACCAAAATGACGTGAAACGTATAGTTGAAGGATTAAATCAATCGATTAGGTGGATTGATTCAGCTCAGAGTAGTACTTCTCGTTGTGTATTATAGTTGTATATGACGGATTGACAAGTTGAAGAATCTGATGAGTTGCTATTGGATTTATCCAAACTATGATATATACATGAAGACAATATAGTATACGTCTAGCACGTATGAACAACTGAATGCAACTGAATTGATATCGACAGTTAAGGCGTCTTAGTTTCCAACAGCACATGCAGTCTGGAACGTTACGCATAATAGAATCAGATTACGTTATCATAGCGTCATAAAGATATACCACAGACATGAATCCTGAGGATGATCCATCATTTGTATCGGATGACTGGTGAGTAGACGGGCTGGCAGGGTTTGTCCACCTGAACATCTACAATAAAAGCGTGGCTGAGATATAAATCAACACAGGGATTATGTTTGGTTATTGTGATGTATTTAGATATGCAGTCGAATATTGACCTGTGGAGTCAGGTGACTTCTTGTTAATACGCAGGCATCTTCCTCCCCCCCCCCCATCTTTATATGTTGCGTTTAATTATTGCTAATATGATGATCTCTTCGTCTTATAAACGCTCGGCACTATCTCGTTTTTTCCATCTCATTCATATTTGTGAAAATTTTTGAAGATTTCTCTGGCATTCATTTCGAACAATCGTCGAACTCGGTTTTCACGTATGAGTTGGTATTTTATCTTCCCATCATCTTCTTTCGTTGAAGGAACTCTGCTCGCCTTATACGTTTTTCTTGTGGGATAAAAATAGATGCCGAAAAATATAATTGCATTCTCAACTGACGTACTAAACGCTGTCACGCTGTTCATTCATCTTTCTGGTCAGACTTAACATCTTTGGGACCGTCAACAAAGCAGTCTTCTCGCAGGCAGGCAGGACGCTATCTGTCGCCACATCGTTTCTGTCACGAAACTTTCACAAATTTTGGATTTTGTCTGTAAATAGAATATTGATCACAGTTTGTATTATTGCTCGTAACTCCGATCACCATCTGTAGATTCTACAGAAATTGGAGATTTCTCGGGCATTGGATCCTCTGCCTCCAGTACAACCTGTGGGTTCCGCAGTACCTTCGGTGCCATCTGTAGACTATTCTGAGCGCTATTCATGGATCCTCCACCTTCTGTGCCATCTAGATCCTGCAAATGTTGGCACCGTCGTGATATGATTGAAAAGTTGCTGAAAACGACGTTAAATCATACCCACTCACTCCTGCAGTAGGCCTACCTTGTGTACAATCTTTCATCCATCTGTGAACGCTGCCTCCTCGACACAATCTCCGAATCCTGAGGATGATCCTTCGTTTGTATCCATAGATAATTGGAGATTAGACGGGCTAGCAGTCAAATCCAACATTTCTACCTGAACATCTACAATAAAAGCGTGACTTAGATACAAATCAACACATGGATTATGTTTGGCTCTTTGGATGTGTTTAGATATGCAGTCGAATATGAGCCTGTGGGGTCATATGACTTCTTGTCAGTATGCAGGCATCTTTCCCCTTCATCTTTATATGTAGCGTTTAAATATCTCTTCGTCTTATATACTCTCGGCACAATCTCGTTTTTTCCATCTCATTCATATTTGTAAAGTCTTTGGAGATTTCTCGGGCATTCACTACGAACAATCGTCGAACTCGCTTTTCACGTATGAGTTGATATTTTATCTTCCCATCCTCTGCTTTCTTTCAAGGAACTCTGCTCTCCTTGTTCGTTTTTCTTGTGGAATGAAGGTTTGCCAATGATTGCCGAAAATATATCTGCATTCTCAACTGAAGTGCTGAAACGGACGCTGATACGCCGCTGTTTCATCTCTCTGACAACAAGGCAGTCTTCTCGCGGGCAGGCAGGTCGTTAACTGTCGTCACATCGTTTCTGTCACGAAACGGGAGTTTCGCGAATTTTGGATTTCGTCTGTAAATAGGACATTTTCCGATGAAAAGAATTCATCCCAGTTAGCATTATTGCTCGTCACTCCGACTATATGTAAGTAATAGTTATCGTCTGAGAGAGAGAGAGAGAGAGAGAGAGAGAGAGAGAGAGAGGCGTTCAAGCCGAATGAGTCAGTGCTAGTTGTGCACCCAGTTAGGCGTTCTGGCGGCTTTGCCAGTCCAAGGATCTCGTGTGTGCAATTAAATTGATGTCCTGTGAGGAAGCTGACAGGATAATTGAACTGTATTATGATCCCAACCTGCCATTTAATTGTCATGGATGTACATTGTATAACGGGAAAGAGGTGGTATAAAATGTCATCAGGTTTAAGCCATTTTAGTGTAACACCACGGAGGACACATTTAAACCCACAGATGCATCTTCTCTTTGTCAATATTCGAAATAATGCAGATGCTGAAATGCAAGTCACTCATCCCATCAATGAAGTGGTCTGTGTATCTGCCATGTATATAAACGTTTTGCACCCATATTATCATAAAGGAAGCCAAAGCTCTACTGTCAGCTTTAGAAGGTATTGGGCCTATTATAGGAGGAAATTATGTCGTATTCTCAGATTCACTGTCATGCCTTCAACCGATTAAGAGTGGGACTTCAAGTCATACTTATGTGAGAAAGCTGTTTCAATCTTTATGTGATGCTGTGAATAATAACAAACTTCATGGATTCAAAAAAATTGTAGGCTATACTCATCTGAACAGTCAGAAACGTTTCGATCAAGCCATGATCAGGCGATGTAGAATCGGCAATACACGATTGACTCACGAACATTTACTAAAAAAGAGCCAACCCCAAGGTGTATTCCATGCCACGAATATGAAACATATTCAACGCACCACACCAAACACATGTACATACATTAAAACTTATACAACAAACCGATTTCTCTCAAATAACCTAAAATACACTCTTCTTTTACCTGACTAAAAAGATCTAAAGAAGGTGCTTGATAAAAAGAAACCGAGAAGGAAATTACACATGACCATTGATCTTTTTAGGAAGGCGAAAGGCAAAATTTTGGTGAAATATTTTCTTGAAACAGTCTATCAAAATATGGGGATCGTCGCTATATATCTGAACTATTTCTGAACGCGACGTTAAACCTTCCTTCTCTCCCTCGCTCTGTTATGGGCCCACCGACAGTACGATACGGTCTTGTGGAGCAAAATAAGGTGATCGTCCACGAATTCGGTCGCGTGTTGCAAGTTCACCAATTTGCTGACCTTGATCTACTGAGGTCGTGTTTTCAAGTGGGCAACAGTTTTCTACTAACGTTGTATCTTTCATTTATTCAACAGCAATGTTCCGTATTCATGTATATTAACTACTGTGTGGAATTGTTGTCTTTTGTCTTCTGAAAGATGAAAACATTAAAAAGTTTTGTCTGTAAAATGAATCAAACTGTGAGGAGTTTTCTGCTTTGTTTCTGTGCTGTTCAATGTTTCTGGATATTTGGTCTCCCTAAGTAATTCCCCATATGGAATTACCGTCTGGTCTAAAAAATGCCACTCTCCCCTGGTACCACGTGGTTTAACTCTTGTTTTTCTTACCAGGCTTAAACAAATTTTGGCGTACCCCTGAAATGTTTCGGCACCGAGTTCCAGCGACTGCCATCGCCTCCAACTATCTACATGTGTAACCTTGCCTTTCCCTTCCGACGAGGACTTATTCTTGTTGATGTTACTAGGATGCGTTTCAGTTTTCAAATTCTCACATGCTCGATTTTCAAGAATATTGTCCAACAATCTTCAAAGAAAACTTTGCACATACTGACCGTTGGTCTGCATTCGGCGACTTTACACCGAAAAACCTTTCGCATTGATTGTTATAGCTTACTTCATTGGACATGCACAAATATAGGTGGCCTTCTATCCTCACCCAGTCGGCAGGTTCTAGATTCTTTGTCATCTTTCTTTTCCGCGTCAAGAAGTTGTGATATTTTACACCAAATGGTCCGACCAAACATTTG
The DNA here is from genome assembly GCA_036873755.1 of Hanleya hanleyi. Classification (NCBI taxonomy): domain Eukaryota; kingdom Metazoa; phylum Mollusca; class Polyplacophora; order Lepidopleurida; family Hanleyidae; genus Hanleya; species Hanleya hanleyi. The sequence continues at coordinate 123,736 of JAVTVY010051120.1, forward strand.
TACCTGCTATTTTCTGTTCTTATCTAGCGTTTGTTCTGGTGTTTCTTGATGGGTGGAAGATAGCAGAGAAAGAATTTTGGCAAAATCGATCAGAGGAATTTTATATTTGTTTGAGAAGAAATTGAGGTTGCTTGACTATCGGGGAAATTATATTGACTACTTGGTCTATCACGTTCTTATGCTGGGGCGTCGTTTTCATCGTTTTCCATATCTGTACATTGGACGATACCCGGAACATTACTCGATTGGTTGTGACAACATTAAACTTCAAGAAGTGAGGTCACAGATATCTGCTGATAGAAGTTTAAGCTGAGATGAGACTGTGGGATGTTTGACTTGACGTCATAATCAATGATTCGAAGACCTGATTTCGTCTTGGCTAGAGCAGTAGCCACACCGAGTTAGTTAAGGTGAGAAATCCGTTTACAGGATACTTCCAGGAGATGTAGATTATTCCATGGGATTTGTGTATGGTTATTCCGAGAGCCAGCCGATTGGGTACTGCAACCGTGATTGATTGGAAAGCAGGGACTGGGTCAGATTCTGTAAACAGAGTTTCCTCCAATGTGACTCGTTCCAATTAATTTGAAATTTACTGTTGGACCGGAATTGTCTAGTTTTACGATCTCTCAAGCTGATCTTTTGGGGGAATTTCTTAATTTCGATATTGCTGTGATAAGCGACTTCGTCATTTTTGGTGAGTAGTTTGATTGGATTAAAATCGGTATCTAGGGGACGGGATAATGTGTTAATCAGGTCTGTTCCGATGGGCTTCCTCGAGCAATTTCGGCTATAGCTTGAATCAAGTCTGCCTGCTTCTGTCGAATGATATGATATGTAGAGTCTGACCAATATGATGTGGGAATGTTAGGGACCAGTTTGAACTCAAAAACAAGGATTAGGGACAGGTGGTAATTGCAAAAAAAAATTCCAGAATCTATCAGCTGTTTTCCTCCAAAGGGTTGGCTAGACTTTAGGAAACTTTGGAACACGTAAAAGAATTCAAATCAAATAATTTTGCACTTAGCATAGAAATGTATCTATGATCAATGATTTCTTGCAAACAGAAAACAGTGTGTGGTAGTGAATGGTGAGAAATCCGTTGTATATGGGGTTACCAGTGGGATTCCCCAAGGAAGTGTGCCTGGGTCGATCCATTTCCTATTTTATATAAACGACATGCCTGACGTTGTACACTCTGTTATAAAACTGTTTGCAGATGATGCCCAAGTGTTCCGGGAAATTTGAATTGAAGAATTTGAACTTGGACTACTACATTACAACGCATATGAGGGAAGTGGAAAGAGGTGCCGACATACTGACAGTCACATGACTTCACAGTATAGTCTTCTGATTAACCTATTCTACAGCACATACCAAGAATTTAACGATTCGTGATATGTGTTTTATCTCAGGTACGCTTTTATTTTACCTGTTCGTGTGGCAACATGGATGACATGACCACACGGCCCCTAGCACCGGCATAAGCGGTATTAGATACAAATCTAGAGAGCTATGATGGAAATGCTCTGACACCGCGTATATTGGTAATTGGTGAGCTGTGTCGCCGTGACAACTCGTACACTGGGGATAGGTGAGCTGTATCGTCGTCAGATGAAAATGACGGCATTTAACACAAAAGACTAGTCTGTAAGGCCCGATGTCGACCCAGCATCAACTTCCCACAATGCCAACATATATCAAAGACCAAAAGGTCTGTACAGGGAGCGGGCCTCGGGGACGAAACGTCCACCAGCAGAATCTCGCCATGTACAGGTAAAAATTACAACGCATATAAGGGAAGTGGGAAGAGGTGCCGACATACTGACAGAGCCACATGACTTCACAGTATAGTCTTCTGGTTAACCTATTCTAAAGCACACACCAAGAATCTAACGATTCCTGATATGTGTTGTATCTCAGGTACGCTTTTATTGTACCTGTGCATGTGGCAACTTGGTTGACATGACCACACGGCCCCTAGCACCGGCATAAGTGGCATTGGATACAAATCTAGAGAGCTATGACGGAAATGCTCTGAAAACCCGTATATTGGTAATTGGTGAGCTGTGTCGCTGTGACAACTCGTACACTGGGAATTGGTGAGCTGTATCGTCGTTAGATGAAATGACGGCATTTAACACAAAGGATTAGTCTGCAAGGCCCGATGACGACCCAGCATCAACTTCCCACAATGTCAACATATATCAAAGACCAAAAGGTCTGTACAGGGGGCGGGCCTGGGGGACGAAACGTCCACCAGCAGGATCTCGCCATATACAGGTAAAAATTACAACGCATATAAGGGAAGTGGGAAGAGGTGCCGGCATACTGCCAGTTCACTAGATGGGGAGCGAGTTAAGCTGGTGACATCGGACTTAACAGAAGAATCTCGGAGAAAGATATATTTCAACGAGCACTGTGAGAATACTGCAGCCAAGGCAAATGAGATACTTGGATTAATCCACAGATCGTTTATCTATTTAGAAAAGGAATCAAGTGTCAAACTATTTACCTCGTTAGCAAGACCACACCTAGAATATGGCAGCGTGGTATCAACACCTATCCACAAGAAGAGCTGTCAACTCATTGAAAATGTGCAGCCGCACTACTGAGTTGATAACCAGTGTCAAGGACCTTCCCTACGTCTCAGAACCATTGATCTTACAAGTCTTTACTACCGTCGAGCCAGAGGGGACCGGATAAATGTGTACAAATATATACGTGGCATCTACCAGATCGACCAACATCCATTTTTGCTGGACAAAAACACTAGAACACAGTCTTAAACTTGTTAAAAACCATGCAGGTAGATTGATTAGACCAATTTTCTTCATACGGCGGATCTGTAACACATGGAACTCCCTATCCGAGACAGTGATTTCTGCTCCATCAGCGAACTCTTTCAAATCCAGACTGGACAAGCCTACAACCTTACCTTATGTTCTCAGCGAGTGCCGTTTACAGTTATAATTGCCATCCTGGATACCTGACCCGTTCCAAAACTAAAATCTGTCGACTACCAGGTAAAAGTTCGATACAAGCGTCTAGTCCGTCATTCATAATTCAGCCGTCGTCCATTAAAGAATATCCTCGTCCATAATTCAAAGACCTATTCCATATCCATATAACAGTATTAGCACCAAATTCAAAAAAGACAATCATATATTCACTGCAGAAGCAAAAGCTATATTTTTGGCTTGATAAGGTATTGGTTCCACTAAAAGGAAAAAATATGTCATATTCTCAGATTCACTGTCATGCCTACAAGCGATTAAAAGTGGAACTTCGACTCATCCCACTATCTTGAGTATTCTACAAATACATGACTGTAGGTTTGATCATCAGATTGATATTGTGTTCTGTTGGTTGCCTAGTCACGGTGGCATCAAAGGTAATACTGAGGCTGATAGGATAGCTAAGGCAGCCCTAGATGATGAGATTGATCCTGTTGGAATCCCATATAGCGATTTCAGGTCCTCTATCTGTACGTATGTGAGACGGCTGTTTCAATCTTCATGGGATGCTGTGAATAATAACAAACTTCATGAGTTGAAAAAAACTGTAGGCTATACTCATCTGAACAGCCGGAAACGTTTCAATCAAACCATGATCAGGCGATGTAGAATCGGTCATACACGTTTAGCTCACGAACATTTACTAAAAAAAGAGCCAGTCCCAAGGTGTGTTCCATGCCATGTTGATCTCACGGTGAAACATATTCTTATCGAATGCATAAATTTTAAGATTGTAAGAGATACTTTTTATCGAGCGACTACTTCGGAAGATCTTTTTAGTCGGATGAGGGAGGATTGCATCTTGGGTTATTTGAGAGAAATCGGGCTGTTACATAAGTGTGTACATGTGTATGTTTTAATGCGTAGGATTACTAAGTTAGTGACTTGAGTACTTATAATTTTGTTTGATCGTCGCTATATAGCTGAAATATTGCTGAACGCGACATTAAACCTTAATTCTCTCTCCAACAATGAATAGATTGTCCCTCAGAGTGGATACTGACAGCTAATCCAGTTGTTGCGGTGATAGACACCGATCTCACGTTCTTCGTATTTCTTTTAAACTATGGCATTTTCCTGTCCCAGCTTGTCCAGTTATAAAGATGTTAAGTCCAACGGAGTCTAAATCCAGTGCCTGGCGCTGGATGAAATTCATATTTAGCTGATTTTTAGTCTAAGTTCCCATGTTACACGGCCTCGAATATTTCATAATTCGCGCTCATGCTGTATCTACACTTGAATGTATGACGTCACACCCAAGTAACCATCCGCTGCCATTTCTTTGCTACCGATCGACTTTCGCTGTTGAAATATTGATAGTTTCCGTTTATTTTGCATAGAGAACAGTTCGTCATGAAAACAAGCATACGATTTACTGAAACTAACGTATACGTGTTCGAAAGATGCGTAGTATTGTTGGCGGTCCAGGTGGAATTTGTGACGAACGGAGCATTTTGTGATCGGTACGCCGGACTCGTACACCACCTTCGTACTTCGTACATAAATAAAAACAACATCAACAATAACAATTTGACCATTTGATGAGAGATATATATATCCCTATAGCCACATTTTTGTAGCCACAAACCCCCAGTATTTGCGATATGGCCGTGGTAATATATCCCTTAGTAATAAGTCAATTATTAACTTTTGGTGCTGGATTGCCACTATAGTTAATAACGAACTTAACTGAACGACGTTTGTTTAGAGTACACAATTAAAAGAATATCCAATAATTATGAATTTGATATAGATTTCACACGAAGAAACCATATATTCATGAATCCTGTCAAGTACAGACAAAATATAGAGGACAATCACGGTTCTAGGAAATCCCAAAACTATAAAAGTAAGATGGTATAATGTTCGAAGGTTTCGAGTGACACGGTTATTACTATCCCCTCCCCCCACCGTTTAATTGGCACCACCAATGCGCCTTTCCACATCACTGAGAGAGAATTAAGGTTTAACGTCGCGTTCAGCAATATTTCAGCTATACAGCGACGATCTACATCATTGAACCTCCCAAATACTCTTAATATATAGTCCGGCAGCCAAATAGAGGTCCCACAATAGGTTTTAATAGTGCCTTAACCTGGCACCCTTAAGCATTTTAATAAAACACATTGTTACCATGGCAACCACAGGACAAAATAACTAATATTATAGGAATGTGAATAATTTGTGAATATTTTCCTTATCATTTCCGCTATGGTGACGTCATTTTTTAAGGAAAATGCATTTATTGGCCGAATATTTTAACTGATTTTTCGAGTTATTTTCCTTCGCATTAACCGAGGAATAAATTAAAAAATGATTATGTTATATGAAATAAAATAATTTTGGCTACTTTTAACTCAACAAATTAAAAAAAGATCTAGAAGAAAATTGGCCAAGATTTTGTTGCGCCCATACGACCGCCATCTTGAATTTACCTATGATTCTTTGTTCATAGGGTTTTGCGAATAGGCTAAACGTTACTCCCACGTGATACGCTATAACATTCCGGAATCTCAACTTCTTTTGGTATCGTTTATGGAGTGAAACGCTAACCGTATAAGTAAACAGAACCCACAGATGACCGCTATGATAAGGTCAGGATGACGTAATATTTAACAAATTTGATGTTCTTCAGATGTTTTGGACTGGATTTTTCAATTTCTGGTCATTGCAATTTTCTACAAATAACCTATTAGAAAATAAATATGTTTTTGGAGTAAAAATTTACTGGACATTTCTATGCCAGAAAAGGCAATAATCTAGATCGATAACTGCCAAAATGCAGTCGCCATCGCAGGTTTACTCATGTTACCTTACTCGTGGTGATTTGCAAATAGGCTAATAATGATGTTGACAGGACAAACTGAATCTTCCCAGACTGTAAACTCTCAATGTTTTTATGATCGGGAAAGAATCGCTAAGGGACAGGAACGGACTGATTTCCCCCGCTAAAAATGGCTTCTAGTCATTTACATGCATTTCGGAATCTTTATTTAGGTTCAGTTATTATGCATGCGGATCACTTGAGCGGCTTGTTAATAAGGTAATCACAGCACAACTCTTTCCCAAAATCAAAATATTCGTAGAGGCACATACATGTTTAGGAACCCGCTTTCCTGGAAGAAGCAGCATTACCCCCACAGGTCGATGATATTCTGACTGCTCTCTCCAAAGACATCATCATGCGAGAAATTCTCATGATTATGGCGTTTCCTTATCCAGTCACTTTGCTTCTACTGAAAATATCCACGTGGACAACTTGAATAACGTGCGCAGAAACGGGTACAAGAATCAAAGAGCAGTGATGATGCGATGGCCATGCGAATCCATCCGATCGTCATTTGTGAGTTTGTGATCGTCAGACGTAAGAATTAGAATTTAGAAACACCAATATGTGTAACATTTTCGTAACATGGGTAAAGAGTTAAAACTTAATATATAAAGATAATTATATCCAGGTAAAATCACAAACAATATCTCAAACCAAATACAAGATAGGCCTAAACCGTTTCTCAACAAAGACAATCCGAGTGTATGAGTGTCCACAATTATTATTATCATTTAGTACCGTACATATTTCAGCAAACGTTCAAAGAACGTGGCCTTCCATGGGAGCCACTCACTAGATAGTTCCAGTTCCTGGCAGTTTCAACGATTTGTTTTCTCTTTCGCATAATTTCGCACATTTTTTTGCTCTACTAAGAATAATATACCCTTACACCGTGTTAAAAGTATTGAAGAAGACCTTTGTCTAGTTGTTAAGGAATTATTTAATCTTCAAGGTCTGGTTCACTTTTGGCATTTTCAGGGATATATTTCAATTTCACGATTTGGTTATTTAACTTTTATTTTGAAATAAATCATTGTTTCTTAATTTGCTGTTCTCTTCTCTCTTCAAGCCTGGGAGAATCATTGCAAATGACTCGAGTGGATAATGTAAGGAACACAAAAAGTCTTCTTTCCGTTTGCTAATTCCCTGCTGTGGTGCACTTCCCGCATTGAAATTTCCACCTGTGAATGGAAGAAGTGAACATTTTGACATATTAGTCCACTTGGGATATTATGGACTAGTGTCACTATATATTACAAATTAATGTGTAGTGTGTGTACAGTGCAATTTTTCTAATCATTTCATGACTTCTGGATCACCATTCAACTTGGTTGAATAAAACACAAAGGACTTCTTCTTAGCAGCTGAGAATAATCAGAATTATAGAAAATTGGCTTCTAAAATGTGTTATTATTACAGATCTTTACAATTTGAGCCATACATGTGGTATAAATTCTAAACTTTTCCTGTTGTGAAATTGTTTGTATGGAATATCTGTATTTGATTGAATGGCTGGGGACCTCCGGGAAGCAAGGATGGTGTGGCCGAATTGGAATCCCGGATCGTAAATGTCGATCCGGGGAGTTGATCCGGGTGTATAGGGGATGCCTGTCGGAGCCCGATCGGGGTCCCGGATCGAAAAGGTCGATCCTGGATAGTGATCCGGGTAAGTAGAAGTGTGATTTGCACTGAGAGACGGAGCTTCATAACGTGAAAGATCCGGGTGCCAAAAGAGACCGGGGAGAAATCCCGGATGGAGTATGGATCCGGGTGTGTGATCCGGACGGGGGTTCGTGGTGTTTCCACGGAACAATAGTGTGGACAGGCAAGGTAAGGGCGGCTTCGCGACTGTCCGGTGGCAATTAATATACCTGGGCATATTGGTCCATGTATCTGGTCTCGGTTGTGTGTATGTTTGCGTTGACATGAAATGGGATGTGAGTCATGGGTGATGGACCACGCGGGACAGCGTGGGGGCATTGTGCTCCGTTTGTAGTTATCTGGAACAGAGGGGTGTGTTCAAAAGAGATCTAAAATAGCGAGATTGCGAAAGAGTGTTGTCGCAACGGTATTGACAGGTAGAACAAGACTGCTTGGATGGCAGTAGGGGGGACAATCGACAAAGCATAGTGCGAAATAAAGCAAGACTAAGGCGAGTGTGTTCGTTATTGGCGTCTTCCTGGATATCATAGGAAGCGAATAGAAAAAAACAGCATGCTAATATCTGGTCTATGAAAAAATGTGAGGTGGATTTTGTGCGAAAAAGAGCGTTTTTTGGTGATCGGCGCTTTTACGTGGAATTCATACAGTATGGATAATTAACGGTATATTTTAACAAACCTTGTTGCTTGACACGTGTTCCGCGCGGTCGCCGTAGTACATTACTCGGGCGCCCGCAAAAAGGCGAGTACATGGTTTCCCGGTGTGATCTATCGCCAGTGCATAAATTAATATAATGTCAAATGTGAAAAACAGCTGGAAATGTCACAAGGACAGTGTCAGTCTGTGTGTCCAGAAAACAAATAAGCAACACAAGGCTATTCTATGGATAACAACTTCTTTATTGCTGTTATCCATAGCCTTGTGTTATAGACGCCTACTTCTAAATGACTATGAAAGAAACGAATAAGCTACCAACTAGCCCGTATGTAACAAGACTCGTTGCGCCATCTATACTCGTCAGGTATAGGTTGGAAGGCCCCGTATCAAACATTGATTTTTTCAACAGCGCCATCTATACATTTTTGTCTAACTAGACGTTTGTATTCTAAAAAGAGTATCGGTCGATCTCACATGGTTTATTTTGAACAATTCAAGTGCCTTTTAAACACATATCAAGCCCTCTGACAAATAAGCGAACAAATGACTCTCCCTTATCCATTACAAACTATTGCGGCCAATACTTGAATGGTTGACCGGGTGCTGTACTGGCTGGGCTGATCAGTGGACACTCGTGTTCTGGCACATGTAGGGACCGTCGTGATATGACTGAAAAAATGTTGCAAGCGACGTTTAAATCCTACTCATTCACTTATCCATCCGCGAGTACGTACTAATGTATCACAGGTACATTATGTTTCATCGATTTTGCTAAAGCATTCGATAGTGTTTGGCATGATGGTATGTTCAACAAATGAGCATCTACTGATCATGTATACTACATGTATCTCTTCTTACATATTTCTTCTAATATTTTGAACAACATATTTAGACTTTGAAGCAGAAAACGAACAATTTTTATATCAACTGAGGCTTAATACTGTTAAGGATATTGTATTTCTGAAAATATAGCTACGGTAGTAATACTTGTAGAATGTTTGCAGAATTTCTCTCCACAGATGCCTGAAGTTAAGTTTTGCCGTCTGGATGATTAGAAGAAATAGGGTACCGTACTGATTTATTCTAAAGCATCTGTCTGTTCTTTAGCATTGAAAGCAGGGAGATTGCTGTCCTATATTGGACGATATACATTCTCACGCTATTGTTAATGCTATTTTTAAACATGATATTGTATGTGCTACAGAGACCTGGTTTGACCAGACTTCGGATGGTTGTGTCTCTGATATTAATATCCCTGTGTACAGAGTTGAACATGTACCACGACAGCGGTATGGGAAGTCGGCAGATCAGCCCATAAGGGGTGGTATAGCTATCTATTACAAAATTCCTTTGCAAGGTGGTATCACCTTTCTGAAGACCACAAATGAGTCTGTTTGGATGAAACTTAGTAGGCAATTCTTTAATTTGACCAGAGATATCTATTTGTGTGCAATATACATTCCACCATCCAATTTTCCTATATGGAATAAATCTACCGCTGCAATAGATCCTTTTAGTATACTAGAAGATGATATTGTCCAATATTCCCCTGTTGGAGACATCATATTAGGGGGTGATTTTAATGCCCGCACCGGAAATTTGAGTGATCAACTCGGGAATAACGAGGACCCTCGCTGCCCTATCCCAGACCTATGTCAAGGGGATAGTGTTTTAACTAGGAGGAATAATGTAGATGGCATTATAAATTCTTTTGGAAGACGTTTAATTAATTTTTGTCTGAACACTGGGTTGAGGATAGTTAATGGCAGGGCAGTTGGAGACATCTTTGGCAATTGTACAAGCTTTAACTATAATGGTTATAGTACTGTCGATTATGCTATAGTCTCACCGAGCTTCTTTGATAATAGAGGTTACGGAAGTATGATTTTTCATGTCAACCCTTTGGGGCCGTTGTCCGATCATTGTCAAAATAATTGATCTCAAAATTACCACTACCAATGTTACGTCTCGATATGACGAAGAGTTTCATAAATAATAACAAACACTGTAGATTTGCTGCTGCACGAAACTTTATTTGGAATCATGACTCCGAAACAGCCTTCTCAAAAGCACTCTTGAGTCCTCAAATTACCAAACATTTTGCCAAATTTTTGCATACCACTTTTGGACCCAATACTGAAGGTGCAAATAGTGCTGCAGTTACGTTTACCTCAAGAGTTTTAGCTGCCGCTGATAAATCTTTAAAAAGAAGGAGCAGCTCCAACTCCAAGAAACTCAAAGTTAAGTGGTTTGACCGAGAATGCAAAAAACTGAAAATATTACATCAAAGTAGATCTAATCTGAAACGAGATCCATATAATAAACCAATCTAGCAATATTCCATTCTCATAAGAAAGCTAATAAGAGAACACTAAAACTTAAAGAAAAAACATACAGAGAAAATGTTCCACAGCAGATTAATGAAATGTCCGATAACGATCCTAAGAACTACTGGACGTTAATCAAAAAATTACTTCCTCATTCTAATCCTGATGCCATCTCCTTGAGTAACTGGAGAGATCATTTCATTAAATTGAATGAGGAGTGTCCCAATTCAACATTTCAAGCCGCTATCTCAAAAAATGTTCAGTTACAGCAGACTGCAGCTTTTAACAACACACTAGATTATAGCTTCACAGGCACTGAAATTAGAAATGTAATAGCCAAACTTAAAAATAAGAAAAGTCCGGGGCCTGACTTAGTGTTAAATGAGATGCTAAAGTGCTGCTCAGGGCTGTTGACTGGCCATATTGTACATTTATTTAACACTGTACTTCAGTCAAGAAGTAAATTATTTCTTTCAACATTGAACAATAGAATAACCACTCATTTATGTAAAAATAATCTATTAAAATCTGCTCAGTGTGGCTTCCGTAAGGACCACAGACCCATGGATAACATATTCATCTTGAACACTTATACAAAAATATAAAAGTATGCGTAAGCCTGTCTATGCCTGTTTTGTTGATTTCCACAAGGCATTTGACCGAGTATGGCGTGATGGGCTGTGGGCTGTTATACAAATTAAAACCGCATGGCATAGATGGTTACATTTATGACATAATTAAAGACATGTACAAACACCTGGAAGTATCTGTGAAGACAGAGTCTGGTGTATCAGAGGTGTTCCTATCAACCCTTGGAGTCAAACAGGGCTGTGTATGTAGTCCTACACTACTTAACATATTCTTGAACGACTTTGCGACATATTTATTTGAGAATCATAAATTTGCACCAATTCTCAATGGGGTACCAGCCACCCACCTGCTATATGCAGATGATTTGATTCTACTGTCGACAACCCAGGCTGGTCTACAAAAATGTCTCGATAGTCTATGGAAATTCTGTAAGGACTGGAAATAGTAGGCCGGCCAAGGACACGAAATGTAACTTTTGATGGAATTGTTTGTTACAAATAGGTACTCGTGCTAAATTAGTTCTTTGTGTTCTAGGGTTCAAGATGGGAGGGGATACCACCCGGATTTTGGACGTTAAAGGTCATTTCGGGGTCACTTTTATGGTTAAATAAGGTCAAAATTGGTAAAAGTCGTTCCTAACTTAATTTCCATTGTGATGTTTGTTACCAATGGCTATCCACGCTAAATTGGTTTTATGTGCTGTACGGTTTTAGCACATGTATGGCTAGCTCGTTAATTATTGGAATTGAGGTCATTTTGGGTCACTTTACGGGTCAAATGAGGTCAAAAATGCTGTTTTATATAATATATTTTGTGCTGTTTGTTATTTACTTTTGTATGCAGTATGGTTCAAGGTAGAGTGGATACTAAGACAACTTTGGCAATTTGAGATCATTAGCAGGTCATGTCGAGGTCAAATAACATTCAAAGATGACCAAAAGATGGGCCTTAAAACTATTTAAAACATTTTTGTGTGAAATTCCTTGTAAAGCAATCTGAATTAGTTCTACGAGGTGAATTTTTTAGATATTAGTGTAGGGTAATTCAGTATTTTTTGTTGGTGAATTTTGGTAACATCCATTTTCTTATAGACTGGACTTCCCCGATCAATATATTTGTTGGTCCGAAGGTTTTTTTCTCGAGTTTGAAGTAGTTTGAGTTAACCCTTTATGGCCTGGGTGATAGAGGGTTCGGAAATTTAATGCCCTTTTGAACATTCACGATATCACCAGAACGATTAAAAATCGAGAGCAAAGACTTTCTGTACTTTTGGAATATTATATTTGGTTAATTTTGAGGAATCTCCCATCACGGCTAGTATTTCGCTTATTTTGAATCTGTTTGCTTAATTCTCAGCTAAAAATATGATGTTTTAAATTAAAATGGCGGATCGGTGGGATAATCTGAAAATCACATTTTTTATGTTGCTTGTGTAGTTCAAGGCATTATTATTACCTCACTGCGCAAATTTATCAAAACCGAGGGATCCCTAATGCATAGCCTAACATTTTTCCCCCATTTTGCATCTATTTACATATGCCAAAAATCAAGAGTTGATGGTCAAATTCGAAATGGCGGCCATATGGAGTCATCAGAAAATCACACTTTCGGCCGTTGCCCGTATAGTTCAAGGCATTATTCTTAGCTCATTATGCAAATTTGTCAAAACCGAGGGATCTCTAAGCATAGGCCATCATTCTATTCCCATTTTGAATCTATATACATATCCCAAAGACCAAGATTTGATGGTCAAATTCAAAATGGCGGCCATATGGGGTCATCTGAAAATCACACTTTTTCTTGTTGCTCGTGTAATTCAAGGCATTATTCTTACCTCACTGTGCAAATGTATCAAAACTAAGGGATCTCTATGCAAAGCCTAACATCCTATGTCCATTTTGAATCTATTTGCATATGTCTAAGATCAAGATTTGATGATCAAATTCAAAATGGCGGCCATATGGGGCCATCTGAAAATCACACTTTTGACCGTAGCTCGTATAGTTCAAGGCATTATTCTCAGCTCATTATGAAAATTGATCAAAACTGTGGGATCTCCAAGCATAGCCCACCAACTTACGCCCATTTTGAATCTATTTGCATATCCCCAAGATCAAAATACGAGGTTCAAATTCAATATGGCAGCTGTGTGAGGTTATCTGAATCTCCTGAATTTCCATGTTGCTCGTGTATATCAAGGCATTGTTCTTAGTTGAGTGTGTAAATTTATCAAAACCGAAGGGTCCCACATCATAGCCAGATGCCTTTTGCCCATTTTGAATCTAATTGCTTAGTCGTCAGATTAAAAATGATGGTTAAATTCAAAATGGCGACCATAAGGAGTCATCCGGAAATTCTTCTTTTTTCATATTACTGTTAGAATATTTTTATTCTAGGTACAAACTTGTTTAAATTGAACAGAATAACGCCATAGCTTATTACATTATGCCTATTTTTATTCTGTTGGCATAATCTGCAGCTGAGAATACAATTATTGAATTCAAAATGGTGACCATGTGGGTTCATCTGAGACTCATATTCTCATTTTGTTCTTATAATTCAAGGTAATGTGATTACATGGAGCTGAAAGTAGACATTTCTCAAAGCCATGCCCCTTCACAAAACAGATCGATCTTACTATTTATGGGCCTATTGTGGCTCTATTCGTACAATCATCAGCTAGAAAAATAAACATCGACAGACAATTTAATGGTTACATAATGGTTATTATGCCTATCTTAAACCCTACACCACATACAACTAATTCCGTCTGTCTACCCATTCGTAACAATTAGTATTGTAGATATTAATTTATAACCGATTTGTACCCATTTTTGGCCTCATTTACGAAAAAGTTACCCTAAAATGATCTTAATTTGAATAATTAACGTGTTATATATGACTAATATAAAACTTACACTACATACTACTGATTCAACTGGAATACCCAATCGTAACAATTAGTACTGTGCATATAACCGATTTTCACAAATTTTTGACCTTATTTGCCCCAAAAGTGACCCTAAAATGACCTCAATTCTTATAATAAACATGTTATCTATGATTACCTGACATTCTACACTACTTACAACTAATTCAACTTGGATACTCATTGGTAACAAACAATGCGGTGGATGTTAATTTATAACCGATTTTTACCATTTTTGACCTTATTTGACCCAAAGAGTGACCCTAAAAGGACCTTAATTGACCAAAATCAGGGTGGATCTCTACCACTCAAAGAACTAATTTAGCATGGGTACCCATTTGTAACAAAAAAATGCCATCGATAGTTTTTAAAAGCGTTTTTGAAGTCTTTGGCCGGCCTACTAATACAGCAAAATGCTAATGGACTATGAGCTACTGCTTATGATGTCAGCTATGATTAATTTATTGATACGCGCTCGTGTTTTGGCCGTAGTTCTCGTGACTACATCCTCTACCCACGAACCTGTGACTGTGTCTGTCTCCTTGGTGTTTATACTATCTGTGCAAAACGATCACTTGTCACTGCTGGATGGAGCGAGACATTTCGAGCTTACTGCATGATCTCATAGTATATGCAACACAAATGAAAGCACTACACAAAGAGATCAAACATGAGATTGATCTAATCAAAACCCCTCGGTTTTCCCCAAGTGATTGAGACCCATGTGTAGTGTGAATTGGGGAAGAGATAGTTCTATGTGGGATGATCAAGATATACCGGTAGTTGGTTACATTCAGGCATATAGGACAGAAATAGAAAAATTATATATCTGTAAAGGGGCATAACTTTGTAAAATATGGGTCGAGGGGTGCCACTTTCGACAGGCGTCTGACTTAGCACTCTGTAAAATAAGAATCGAGACAAATAAGCTGTACCGAACACGGATCTGCAGATATAACTTGTACATTCAGCTACAGATAACAAAATCGGAGATTATTACATCCGAACGGGGCATAACTCCATAAGCAAAGGCGAGTAATCCTTTGTTGGCTTGTAGAATACAACAATAAGTTTCCAAAATATAGTAGCTATACCGAACACAGTTCTGCAAATATAGTTGGTTACATTCAGGCATATAGGACAGAAATAGAAATTAATATATCAGTAAAGGGGCATAACTCTGTAAAGTATGGGCCGAGGGGCGCCACTTTCGATAATCGTCTGACTTAGCACTACTGTAAAATAAGAACCGAGACGAATAAGCTGTACCGAACACGGATCTGCAAATATAACTTGTACATTCAACTTCAGATAGCAAAATCGGAGATTATTACATCTGAAAGGGGCATAACTCCATAAGCCGAGGCGAGTAATCCTTTGTTGACTTGTAGAATACAGGAATATAAATAAGTTTCCAAAATATAGTAGCTATATCGAACACAGTTCTACAGATATAGTTGGTTACATTCAGGGATATAGGACAGAAATAAAAATTAATATATCTGTAAAGGTCATAACTCTGTAAAGTATGGGCCGAGGGGCGCCACTTTCGATTGGCGTCTGACTTAGCACTCTGTGAAATAAGAACCAAGACGAATAAGCTGTACCGAACACGGATCTGCAGATATAACTTGTACATTCAGCTACAACTAACAAAATCGAAGATTATTGCATCCGAAAGGGGCATAACTCCATAAGCCGAGTCGAGTAATCCTTTGTTGGCTTGTAGAATACAACAATATAAACAAGTTTCCAAAATATAGTAGCTATACTGAACACAGTTCTGCAGATATAGTTGGTTACATTCAGGCATATAGGACAGAAATAGAAATTAAAAAATCTGTAAAGGGGCAGAACTCTGTAAAATATGGGCCGAGGGAAGCCATTTTCGATAGGCGTCTGACTTAGCACTATATAAATAAGTGTTGAAAATTTGGTGGTTGTGTCTCAAGCGGTTTTGCCTAAAATGCGGTAACGGACGGACGGACGTACGGACGGGCGTACATGGCGACGACAATACTCCGAGGCCAAAATGGCCGAGGGGTAAAAACTAGTCGTCTCATGTCTTCTCCGCGTCCGATGTATCCCGCCATTATGTCAGCATCTTGTCCCCTCTAATACCGAAGAGCTCCACATCACTTGGTTCGAGAGTATCAGATGCGATGACGGCGGCCATGTTTGTAGTCGATGAAAACGACGACATTCTATTTGGCGTTCTACGTGGATTTATTAAAAAAACTATGAGAACTCAGACATAAAGGTACACACCATCTCATTTACAGGCAAGTAAAGCATAACTGTGCCAAAAATTTCAGCGCAAATCTCCAAATTATGAGCGATTGAGCCTAAAAGGTTTTTGCGAAAAATTTGGTTTCCGACCTGGCCTGAGACCTCCCCCCCCCCTCCCCAACCTTTCCCTCTTTCTCTAATCCACCAAGGACTGCTGCCTGTGCTTCGGTTCCATCTGTCAACTCTGTATCCTGTGCGCTATTCATGGATCTTTACCTTCTGTGCCATCTGTAGATCCTACACATATAGGCACCGTCGTGATATGACTGAAATTTTTTTGAAAACGACGTTAAATCCTACTCACTCCTGCAGTAGGCCTACCTTTTGTAAAATCTTTCAATTCCGTGCCCATGGCGCCATCTGTGGATGCTGTATCCTCGACACAATCTCCGAATCCTGAGGATGATCCATCATTTGTATCCATGGATGACTGGTGAGTAGACGGGCTGGCAGGGTTAATCCACCTGAACATCTACAATAAAAGCTTGGCTGAGATACAAAATCAACACAGGGATTATGTTTGGTTATTGTGATGTATTTAGATATGCAGTCGAATATTGACCTGTGGAGTCCGGTGACTTCTTTTTAATACGCAGGCCTCTTTTCCCACCAACTTTATATGTTGCGTTTAATTATTTCTAATATGATGATCTCTTCGTCTCATAAACTCTCGGCACAATCTCGTTTTTCCATCTCATTCATATTTGTGAAGTCTTTGAAGATTTCTCTGGCATTCATTTCGAACAATCGTCGAACTCGGTTTTCACGTATGAGTTGGTATTTTATCTTCCCATCATCTTCTTTCGTTGAAGGAACTCTGCTCTCCTTATACGTTTTTCTTGTGGAATAAAGGTTTGATGATGGATGCCGAAAAAATAGAACTGCATTCTCAACTGACGTACTGAAATGGACGCTGTTACGCAGTTCATTCATCTCTCTGGTCAAACATCATTGGGACCGTCAACAAGGCAGTCTTCTCGCAGGCAGGCAGGACGTTATCCGTCGCCACATCGTTTCTGTCAGGAAACTTTCACAAATTTTGGATTTTGTCTGTAAATAGAACATTTTCTGATAAAAAATATTTACCACAGTTTGTATCATTGCTCGTAACTCCGACCACATAAGTAAGTAATAGTTGTCACAAGAGAGTCGGTTCTAGCCGTGCATCCAGTCCATGCTCTTCCGGCTGTGTCAGTCCAGGGTTCTCGTGTAGGCAATTAAATAGATGTCCTGTCAAGTTACGGAGCTGACAAGATAATTCAACTGTATTATGATCCCAACCGGTCATTTGGTTGTCATGTATGTACATTGCATAACGGGATAGAAGTGGTATAGCATGTCATCAGGTTTCAGCCATTTTGGTGTAACACCACGGAGGACACATTTAATCCCATATATGCATTTTTTATTTGTCAATATTTAAAATAATCAAGGTGTATTCCATGCCACGAAGATCTCACAGTGAAGAAGCGGCATTACCCTCACTGGTCGATGATATTCTGACGGTGCTGCCTTCAAAGACATCAATCACCATGCGAGAATTTCTTATGCTTATTGTGCTTCCTTATCAAGTCGCTTTGCTTCTACTGAAAATATCCACGTAGGCAACTTGAATAACGTGGACAGAAACGGGTGGGCAGAAACGGGTACAAGAATCAAAGAGCAGTGATGGCACGATGGTTGTGCAAATCCACCCGATAGTCATTTGTGAGTTTCGTGAGCGTCAGACGTAAGAAAGGGCCATTTTAACAATTAATAAACGCCAATGTCTAACATTTTCGTACAAGGGTAAAGAGTTAAAACTTACTAGATATAGCGAATTATGTCCAGGTAAAATCACAAACAATATCCCAAACCAAATACAAGATAGGCCTAGACCGTTTCTCATCCAAGAGAATCCGAGTGTATGAGTGTCCAGAATTATTATTATCATTATCCATATCATTTCATTATATCATTTAGTACCGTACATATTTCAGCAAACGTTCAGAGAGTGTAGCCTTCCATGGGAGACACTCACTAGATAGTTCTAGTTCCTGGCAGTTTTAAAGATTTGTTTTCTCTTTCGCATAATTTCGCACATCTTTTCGCTCTGCTAAGAATAATATACCCTTACACCGAGTTTAAAGTATTGAAGAAGACCTTTGTCTAGTTGTTAAGGAATTATTTAATTTTCAAGGTCTGATCCACTTTTACAACTTGGTTATATAACATTGGGATAACGACCAGCCAAACTTTTATTTTGAAATGAAAGTTTCTTAATTTGCTGTTCTCTTCTCTCTTCAAGCCTGGGAGAATCATTGCAAATGACTCGAGGGATTAAACAGTCGACTTTTTGTGGCACTAGTTTCATCAAAATATCCTCTGCCCTAGTCAATTCGGATTTCGATCAAACCACTCCACTTCTCACGCTGTATTAACACTCTATGAGAAACTTGCAATCGCTAAAGAAAAGAAAGAATATAGCATAACGACGTTTCCTGATTTAAGTAAAGCCTTTGATACCGTTAATCACGACATACTTCTGCAAAAATTAAACTATTATGGATTCCGAAACACCTCTAACGACTGGTTCAAAAGTTATTTATCCGACCGAACTCAACTAGTCTCCCTCGACAATACACTCTCATCCCCCTCAACCATCACATGTGGAGTTCCCCCAGGTTCGATTTTAGGACCAATCTGCTTCTTACTCTACATAAATGACATCACCGCTGCTTCGGGTTTAGATATTACTTTATTTGCCGACGATACAAGTATTACTTACTCCTCCCCTGACCCAAACTTGCTGACTCAAGTAATAAACACAGAACTCAACCAACTATATGAATGGTTTTGCTGCAATAAACTCTCGCTAAATATTAACAAAACGAAATGCATGCTTTTCAAACCATATCACTCGTTCGCCATATTTTCCCCAGCAATTAAAATTAACAACGAAGAGCTAGAATTTGTTGAAAGTTTCAAGTTTCTAGGAGTGTATTTTAATACTAAACTCAACTGGCAAACCCACATCAATAAACTATGTTCTAAACTATCCAGAAACATTGGGGTTATCAATAATATTAAGGAATGTATCAATAGAAATACCCTTACCACCCTATATTACTCATTATTTTACTCCTATGTTACATATTGTAACATAGTATGGGGAAATACTTTCCCAACCCACACTGCTCCTCTCACTATCCTTCAAAAACGCCTTGTTCGCATTATATGTAAAACCTCAAGACTCGCACATACTGGACCTTTATTCGCACAGCTAAATATGCTAACTGTTGATAAAATCAACGATTACACAATTCTACTCTTAACTCATAAAGCCATACACCATTCCTTCTCGTTACCACTACATATTCAGAACTACTTTACCAGATTACAACATGTTCATAACTATCCTACCCGACAGAACTACATAAACCTCTACAGACCGTTTTTCCGTACTCAATTGTCATTTTATACCGCCAGAATTAAGGGACCTCGAATATGGAACAACCTAACTACTGACCTGAAATGTACAACTTCCATATCATTATTCAAGTCAGGATTAAAATATCTTTTAACTCGTAAGAATTATCCCTAACAACTCTGATAAATTTCAAGATACCGTCAAATTCCGCATATTCTAACTTACTCATCTACACTAATGTATACGCATGTAAATGTTGTGATAATACCTGCTCATGTTAATGTAATATGCCACATGTATAGTAGTTACTATAATTATTGTATGCATGTAATATTATCTTTGTATATATGTTACATTAATCTTTTCAAACAATAATCGATGTCTCATAACTTCACCTTAACTATATATAAATATTTATTTTCATATAATCGTGCAAAATTTAATCTATTTCCGGGATATAACAAGCCCCTAGGGGTTTTATTCCCGCCATCCGCAGCACTATATCTTTTATCATTGAATTGTACATTGTTTTTTTATTATATTGCTGTTATATGGTGAATAAATCAAATCAAATCAATCACTAAACAAAATGTAAGGAACACAAAAAAATCTTCTTCCCGTTTGCTGTGGTGCACTTCCCGCATAGAAATTTTCTCCTGTGAATGGAAGAAGTGAACATTTTGATATGTTATTCCACTTGGGATATTATGGATCAGTGTCCCTATACAGTGCAAAATCACTTCGTAATTTCTGGATCGCCATTCAACTTGGTTGAATAAAACACATAGGACTTTTTCTTAACAGTTGAGAATAATCAGAATTATAGGAAATTGGCTTCTAAAATGTGTAATTATTACAGACCTTTACAATTTGAGCCATACTCATACATGTAGTATAAATTCTAAACTTTTCCTGTTGTGAAATTGTTTGTATGGATATATCTGTATAAAGTGACCATGATGTTCCTCTGCACTCAGAGGATGAAATTCTCCTTCAACAGTCCTCTCAAATAACACATTATTGGAAACATTCACGATGCCATCCACATTCTCTTGCTTTTGCTGCTTCTGCACTCCAGATGCACCACAGACAGTTCCGGTAGTTTCAAAAGAAGACTTCAAACCCATCCCAGATAATGGTATCTCATCCTGAGGTCATTATTTAAAAATGAGACATCAAAATGTTATTCAGCAATGTACATACAGTTGACACTCAGACGCATTAATGTACCCTTGTTATCTTTTGCTTGAATATGCATAAACGTACACGTAAATCTTTTTGGAATTGTGGAAGTGATTTTATGGTGAAATGTAGTCGTGAATTGATTGAAGCTAACGCAGATAAGTAGATGAGATAGCTGCATGAAAGAGAGCACATCATGTATATGCATTAAGTGGAATATCATTGCCTCACCTTGGATGAAGTATTCAATTATCTTCCCCATCTTGTAATTACAAGCGTCTAGTCCGTCATCCATAATTCAGCCGTCGTCCATTAAAGAATATCCGCGTCCATAATCCAAAGACCTATTCCATTTAACAGCATTATAAATCTGTCCTTTGAAAATCTGTCCTTTCAATACTGCATATTCTCCAAGAAAATAAGTCTAGTCTTTGCAGGTTACTATGGGGGACATTTGGAGTCAGACGGCCAACCCTTGGCTTCGTAAACATCACCAGAGTCGATTGGATATCGCCAGATATCTCTGGCAATGGCTGGACAGGAAATCTGTAGCTGTATATGCCCGCTGGGAGGGGGGGGGGACGAGTGGGAGGGGGGGGGGGGCGGACAAGTACCAAAATGGTATGCCTTTCACTGTAGCCTGGATATAAATGAATTTGCAGAATATTTGTTTAAGAATGAAACAGATGAGAAAGTCTGGGTGTTAAAGGTAAAATGCAAAGATTTTTAACGAGAGAAATATCAGCCTGTTGTAGACAAAATAAACAAAGGGAGGTAAATAGACTAATCATCATTCAACAAGTATAGAATATATATTACTCTTTTGAAAAAACCTTTGCAGTATACATTTAATTGCATTTGTTTGGTGCATATAATGGTATAATTGAATCAGTGCTGTTTTTGTTATATTCACATCCTGATTTGATTTAAAATTTAGGTATTTAAAGTGTTCGACATCAGTCAAATAAAAATTGGTCAGACCTGTGAATGTGGCATGTGGAGATTTAATGTTCATCAAATAATTATAATATTTGCATTTCAGGTTCAACAAGTTGATCACTCACCTGTTGTGGTTTCATTGGAGAGTTAGTCAGTGGTAGAAGACCTCTAGCAGGCATGAACTTCCCAAACAGTTCATAAAAAAGGATCCAGATCTTTTCTGGACTGAAATAAATGTATTGACAATTTTGAGAATTTAATTTGTTGGATTACTAAGTTATTGGCATGAGTACTCAGAATTTTGTTTGCTCGTCGCTATATAGCCGAAATATTGCTGAATGTGACGTTAAACCTTAATTCTCTCTCTTGACCACGACCTCGACTGCATAGATTTCAAACTGTAAGATTCTTTTTATCGAGCAGCTAATTTAGAAGATATTTTTACTCTGGTATAAGAAGACCGTATTTTAGGTTATTTGAGAGAAATCGTTTTGTTTTATGTATATGTTTTTGGTGTGTTGTGTTGATTTCTTTGGATTGCTGGGGTTTTGTGAAGTGATATGACGCAGTCAGTATGTCGGCACCTCTTCCCACTTCCCTTATATGTGTTGTAATTTGACATGTTTTTGTTGGAATACTTCGAATTTTGTTTGATTGTCCCTATATAGCTGAAATATTGATGAACGCGACGTTAAACTTCGATTCTCTGTCTCTCTTTCTCTCTCTCTCTCTCTCTCTCTCTCTCTCTCTCTCTCCCTTTAGGCCTAACCTTGGCACCACATGCCGCTGTGGTAGTCTCATCATATTTGTGAGTGTTGCAGACAAAAATGGGCTCTGTCTAAAGTACAACCTGTGGGCTCCGTAGTACCTTCGGTGCCATCTGTCGACTCTGTATCCTGGGCGTTATTCATGGACCCAATACCTTCTGTGCCATCTATAGATCCTGCACATATAGGCACCGTCGTGATATGACT
The DNA here is from genome assembly GCA_036873755.1 of Hanleya hanleyi. Lineage (NCBI taxonomy): Eukaryota > Metazoa > Mollusca > Polyplacophora > Lepidopleurida > Hanleyidae > Hanleya > Hanleya hanleyi. The sequence continues at coordinate 146,542 of JAVTVY010051120.1, forward strand.
GAGAAATTGTTGAACACGACGTTAAAACCTACTCACTCACTCACTCACTCACTCACTACTGCAGTAGTCCTACCTTCTGTAAATCTTTCAATTCTGTGCCCATGACGCCATCTGTAGATGCTGCATCCTCGACACAATCTCCGAATCCTGAGGATGATCCTTCATTTGTATCCATAGAAAACTGGTGAGTAGATGGGCTGGCAGGGTTTATAACGAATATTATGGATTAAGAATACTGATCAGCGATACGGATTTGATGTTTTTGGAACATCATGATGTCTTGCCGGCATCATTGAAAACTGTTGACCGCTTCTCTCTTGCAGGAAACAAGCCTATGTTTATGTATACTATGATTGTCTTTTGAATTTGGTGCTAATACTGTTATATGGAAAATGGAATAGGTCTTTGGATTATGGACGCGGATATTCTCTAATGGACGACGGCTGGATTATGAATGACGGACTAGACGCTTGTAATTGTCCACCTGAACATTCACAATGAAAGCTTGGCTGAGATACAAATCACCGGGTTCGTACACCTTGGCCATTGTCATCTGCCGTCATTTTGATCTGACGACGATACAGCTCACCAATCCTCAGTGTACGAGTTGTCACAGCGAAACAGCTCACCAATTACCAATATACGAGTTGTCAGAGCATTTCCATCATAGCATAGATTTGTATCTAATACAGCTTATGCCGTTGCTAGGGGCCATGTGGTCATATCATGCAACTTGCCATATGAACAGGTACAATAAAAGCGTACCTGATATACAACACATATCACGAATCGTTAGATTCTTGGTATGTGCTTTAGAATAAGTTAACCGGAAGATTATACTGTGAAGTCATGATGCTCTGCCAGTATGTCGGCACCTCTTCCCACTTCCCGTATACGTGTTGTAATTGTCAATTTACAGGCCACAGATTCACATTTCCACGACATTGTCGGCTTAAAGTCCAATTACAAAAAAGGATATCTGACTTAACTCTCAATTAAGCCTCAACGTACTACATGTATAAATGTTGAAATTTTCATCCCCTTCTTGTAATGAATAAAGAAAACCACTTGATAGAGTTAAATCAACAGTTATTGAAGAAGCTGTCAACTCCAAACAATCAGGAAAGAACTTAGCATACATTTAATTGGAATGTGAATAGTTCGATGACTGGAAGGAAACTGGCGGCCAGTTGACAATGCAAGCTTGCCGCAATCTGCATAGTGTGCCGAAAGCTCAGTTGCATGTGAGAAACTCTGTTGCCCCAGCACACTGTGCGTGGTTAGTTTGCCAGAAAGCTTGCGGCAAGCTTGCTGCAAACAGTGTGCCAGAAGAAAATTATTTCGGTAAGAGATAACAATCATGAAAAAATAAGTAAAGAAAATAAAGTATCTCTTTTCAGTCATTACACAACATGTCATGGACGGAAATAAAATGAACGGTGGGTAAACTGTTATTTATTTCTTACTACTAGCACTTGCTGAGATGTCTTTTTCAACTTTATTAAGTTCAGCACATTTCTGTTTTGCACTCTCCCGAAGTGCATTGGACTTAATTTACCGTACAACCTTCGGTGCCATGTTAATGCACCGATATATTATCTATCGTACAGACCATCACGCGGAAGAAAAATATCCCCGCATAGAGATACAGAAACAGCTTCACGTCAACCATGTTGTTTGCAAACCAATCGCCCGGATGTTACTACCTCGTTCTGTGTAATATAACCTCGTTCCATGGGCAGGACTCGAACTTCCGGCCGCCGACTCCGTAAGCTGCACGAGTAAATCAACGCCAATCTATACGAGACATGTGAACGAGGTACAGAAAACGAAAATAACAGTAGACTGGCAGGACTATGCTGCGCCACACAACATTATGCGGCCACGAACTTGCAGTTATAAAATAAACTTAACGACTGCTTTTTTTAAAGGTCATCAGGTAATTTCAAGGCCAGTTTCTTGATTTTCAAGGTTTTCCAAGCCTGGAAATGGGACTGGCTAAATTTCATGCTTTTCAAGGTTAGACCCGGTACGAACCCTGAAATCAACACAGGATTATGTTTGGTTATTGCGATGTATTTAGATATACAGTCGAAGTAATGAAGTCGAAGTCGAAGTCTGACTTCACAGATATACCTGTGGAGTCAGATGACTTCTTGTTAATACGCATCCTTCCCAACATCTTTATATGTTGCGTTTACTTATTGCTAGTATGATGGTCTATTCGTCGCATAAACACTCGGCACAATGGCGTTGGTTTTCCATCTCATTCTTTTTTGGAGTCTTTGAAGATTTTCCGGGCATTCATTTAGAACAATCGTCGAACTCGGTTTTCAAGTATGAGTTGATATGTTATACTTCCCATCCTCTCCTTTCGTTGAAGGAACTCCTTATACGTTTTTCTTGTGAAAAGGTTAGCCAATGGTTGCCGAAAAATATAACGGCACTTCAACTGACGTGCTGAAACGGACGCCGTTCGTTCATCTCTCTGGGCAGACATGGCTTCATTGAGACCGTCAACAAGGCAGTCTTCTTGCTGAAAGGCAGGACGTTATCTGTCGTCACATCGTTTTTGTCACGAAACGGGAGTTTCGAGAATTTTGGATTTTGTCTGTAAATAGGACATTTTCCGATGAAAAGTAAGCACTAGTTATCGCCTGACAGGGAAGTATACTTTAGAAGATATTTTAGTCGTGTAAAAGAAGACTGTATTGTAGGTTATTTGAGAGAACGGTTGGCTGTATGAGTTTTAATGTATGATTTTGGTGTGTTGTGTTGATTACTTCTAGATTGCTGAGTTGTTGACTTGTTTTTGTTGAATACTTAGAATGTTGGTTGATTGACGTGATATAGCTGAAATATTGCTGAAGTTAAAGCTGAATTCTTTCTCTCTCTCTCAAGCTCAATGAACACTCTATGAGTTCCAAAAAACTCTAGGCTATACTCATCTGAGCAGCTGAAAACGTTCCGATCAAGCCATGATGTAGAATCGGCCATACGCGATTATCTCACGACCATTCCTAAAAAGAGAACCAGCCCGAAGGTATATTCCATGCCACGAAGATCTTACAGTGAAACACCGACTGTATAGATTTTAATATTGTAAGAGAACCTTTTTATCAAGTTTTTAGTAGGGTAAAAGAAGATTGTATTTTAGGTTATTTGAGAGAAATCGGTTTGTTGTATAAATTTGAATGTATGTACATTTTTAATGTGTTTTGTTGATTACTTCCGGATTGCTGGGTTATTAACTTTTTCATCGTCGCTGTATAGCTGAAATATTGCTGAACGAGATGTTAAACCTTAATTCTCTCTCTCTAATCAGGAAGATCGACCGTATTTGACCACATGATAATTATTCATATGTTTATAGATGCTGATATGTATAGTACTATCAGTACTATTGGGTTTGATCAGTATTTCAAAAGAACATGCGAAACGATGCTGGGTTCGCCTACAAACCAGACGCGGTCAGTGAGTAACGTGTCAATGGCCTCAGTTATACCGTTTTGGTGAACGTGAAAATCATCTCATTTACGATAGGAAAATTTACTAAATCTGGTATGTCATTTTTTCACCTATCTAAATTGGCCGCTCGACGTAGAAGACGAGACAGTAATTTCATTCTCGGGTCTGAATGTTAAGTGCCGAGGATGCTTTCATGTAGTTTATGGTTGCTCTTTAGTCGCCAGACGTTGTCAATTTTCCCCAGCTCTTGCATATCGCTCCAATTCAGTGCGAACTGCGGATTCTTTACCTTCTGCGCCATCTGTAGATCCTGCACATGTAGGCACCGTCGTGATGTGATTGAAAAGTTGTTGAAAACGACGTTAAATCCTACTCACTCCTGTAGTAGGCCTACCTTCTGTAAAATCTTTCAATACTGTGTCCATGGCGTCATCTGTGGATGCTGCATCCTCGACACAATCTCCGAATCCTGAGGATGATCCTTCATTTGTATCCATAGATAACTGGTTAGTAGACGGACAGGAAGTCAAATTCGACATATACACCTGAACAACAACCATAAAATCGTGGCTAAAATACAAATCAACACAGGGATTATGTTTGGTTCTTGTGACGTATTCTAACATGCAGTCGAATATTGGCCTGTGGAGTCGTATGAATTCTTGTCTTCCCACCACCTTTATATGTTGCGTTTAATAATTGCTAATATGATGATCTCTTCGTCTCATAAACACTCGGCACAGTGTCGTTTGTTTTCCATCTCGTTCGTATTTGTAAATTCTTTGGAGATTTTTCGAGAATTCATTTCGAACAATCGTCGAACTCGGTTTTCAAGTATGAGTTCATATTTTATACTTCCCATCCTCTTATTTCGTTGAAGGAACTCTGCTCTTTTTATACTTTTTGCCAATGTTTGTGGAGAAATATAACTGCATTTCAACTGACGTTAAAACGGACGCTGTTACGCCGTTCTTTCATCTCTCTAGGCAGATATGGCTTCATTGGGACATTCAGCAAGGCAGTCTTCTCGCTGTAAGGCAGGACGTTGTCAGTCGTCACATCGTTTCTGTAACGAAACGGGAGTTTTGCGAATTTTGGATTTTGTCTCTAAATAGGACATTTTTCGATGAAAAATATTCATCCTAGTTTGCATTACTGATCGTCACTCCGACCATACAAGTAAGTAATTTATCGCCTGACAGGGAGGCGTACTTGAGAAGATCCTATTAGTCGGGTAAAAGTCGTATTACTACATAGAAGTGTATATTGTTTATCTCAATTATTTACAGGTATATCCTTGATCACACAAACAAATAGAGACTTTTCTTGGTGATAATATTGCTATAAAACATCGTTTTTACTGGAGCCGAATATATATGCTTCTGTTGTGAAGATAACTCGCCAAATAACATTTTGGGTTAACTCAGAACCATAGTAGAATGAATAGTTTGAGCTACTAAAGTTGATTAGATATATAGTCTAGTGTGTATCACTTTATCAGTAAGAGAGAGAGAGAATAGCCATAAAACCGTTACCTTCCTGTTCTCTCTTTTTATCAGATCCACTCTTCTTTGAGGGCACTGGTCCAGGAATTTCCGGTATATCATGATACTTCTGCTTCTTCCGAATTTCGGCCATGTTGTGTAGGAAGTCATGGCTGGCTGAACTGGTTCGTGTTAGCAAGGGCCTCTTCGTAACAAGACCAAGCTGCAGACTCTTCGCAACACGGCTCATCCAGGTGCAGTAACTTCTTCACAAGTCCAGTTGTCCTATGTTCGTCCAACCACAAAGTGTCCTAATTCTCTAAATATTGCATGGCTCAATAATGACAATGTGTTCAATGCTATCTGCCTTTGTCCATTGACATCACCTATAGGTGGTACTTTGTTCCTGTTAACCTGATAACTCACAGAATGAAAAATAAGTGTTTCTGTCCTGGTGTTGGACGAACAAAATTTGTGTTACAAGCGACACCTGAAGCCCATACAAAACAGTGTTCAAACTGTTGAGAGACCAATTGACTTATCATCAGGCAAACCTAAACATGAATTTAGTCATTTACAAATCGTTTGCAAACATTACAACTCTTTTTGTCAGTAAAACTCCAAAATATCGCCAGTTTATTTGGGTTGGACTAACAGAAGACATCCTGTGTTGGACTAACATAAGAATAAGACTACTTTTGTTGAATCACGGGGACAGATGGTAGCATTCATAGGATGCAATTCCCATTACAACACTGTCTTCTGTTTGTCCAACACTGTCTGTTTTTCATTCGTCCAACACTATTTGGCAGTTTGAGCTTTGGTTCATGGGTAACAATTACAGGCTCTAATACAGCTAGTTTTCAGAAGTATTTTCTTATTTTTTCACATCCAGCTAAATTTTAGAATCAATTAATTTATGCTGGAATAGAGGGAATTAGACATGCTAGGACCACTTTTCTGTCTCCGTTTGTTCGACACATTTATTTTATTTTGGACATAATTACGATTTAAAAGACCATTCATAGTTAAATGATATATTTATTTCCGATATTTGGGAAACTTGTGCTAGAAAAGCATCGATCGATAAATATGTTTGGGAATCATGGAGAAAATACATAAAACTTCATTTTTGTCTATCTTCGTTCGTTAAACACCAAATTCAACATGCATGCTAAAACTAGATTATCATAATGTGAATCATATTTTATCATAGAGGTCACGAAATCTTGCAGTTCGTCTGTACAATTCATACAGATATATTTGAAATTATAAACTGGCACAATAAGAAATTGGAAGTCCGAAAGATCGGGCTGATCGAAAACAGTGCAAACAAGATCGTGCAATCTTCCTGAACGGAGAGGTCAGAGTCTGGATCAACCAAGAGTTTATGCTTTTGGGGTTCCATTTGAATTCTATTATCTGAAGATTTTGAAGGTGGCATATCAATCACTCATTATGTTGTCCCAAAAGCGACGGTTCTCATAGTAACAGTATGACTGCGATCGTGATCTTCTTCATCCTCACCATTTTCTGTAGGCTTGGATCCGATACCTCGGGCATATCATCGGCACCTTCCGTGGTACGTGTGGGCCCACTCGTAGCACCAACTGTTGATCCTGCATCCATGACTCCGGTAGGCATAACACTGGCACCCTCGTCGCTGTGGTACTCTCAGCGTTATCTGTGTCTTGTAGTCTATAATGGGAACCCTATGTGGATGCTGTATTATCGGAACTATCGATGGATCCTCTGCCTCCAGTACAACTTCGGTACCATCTGCCGACTATGCTGGGCGCCATTCATGGATCCTGAGCCTTCATACAGCTACAATAAAAGCGCGGCCGAGATACTAAGGCTACATCCGAGAATCCATCGTATTCTCGGGTCTGAATGTTGGGTGCCAAGGGATGCTTCATGTAGCATATGATTGCTTTTTAGTCGAAAGGCGTCAATTTTTCCCACCTCTGGCATATCGCTCCAATTCAGCGTGAACTGCGCATCCTTTATCTTCTGAGTCATCTGTAGATCCTTCAAATGTGGGCACCGTCGTGATATGATTGAAAAGTTGTTGAAAACGACTTTAAATCATACTCACTCACTCTTGCAGTAGGTCTATCTCTGTAAAATCTTTCAATTCTGTGTCCATGGCGCCAGCTGTGGATGCTGCCTCCTCGACACAATCTCCGAATCCTGAAGATGATCCTTCATTTGTATCCATAGATGACTGGTGAATAGACGGACTGACAGTCAAACAAAACATGTCCATCTGAAACCGTGACTGAAATACAAATCAGCACAGGTATTATGTTTGGTTCTTGTGATGTATTCTGATATGCAGTCGAATATTGGCCTGTGGAGTCATATGACTTCTTGTCTTCTCACCATCTTTATATGTTGCATTTAATTATTACTAATATGATGATCTCTTCGTCTCATAAACACTCGGCACAATCTCGTTTGTTTTCCATCTCGTTCGTATTTGTAAATTCTTTGAAGGCGAAAAATATCTCATTTCAACTGAAGTGCTGAAACGGACGCCGTTACGCCGTTCTTTCATCTCTATGGGCAGACATGACTTCATTGGGACCGTCAACAAGGCAGTCTTCTCGCTGAAAGGCAGGACGTTATCTGTCATCACATCGTTTCTGTCACGAAACGGGAGTTTAGCGAATTTTGGATTTTGTCTGTAAATAGAACATTTTTCGATAAAAATATTTATCCCAGTTTGCATTACTGATCATCACTCCGACTATATAAGTAAGAAAGTAATAGTTATCGCCTGACAGGGAGGCGTACGTTAGAAGATATTTTTAGTCGTTTAAAAGTCTATGCTTTTGGTGTGTTTGTTGATTACCTCTAGATTGCTGGGTTGTTGATTTGTTTTTGTTGAATCAGTTTTTTTATTGTCGCTATATAGCTGAAATATTGCTGAACGCGACATTAAAGCTTAATTCGCTCTCTCTCTCTCTCTCTCTCTCTCTCTCTCTCTCTCTCTCTTCTTCAGCGAACACTCGAGTCCGTGCGAGTTGCACCCAGGCAGTGCTCTTCCGGCGGAGCCTTTTACGACCAGATCAACCTAAATAACTCATCAGATGCTGTGGACAATAACGAACTTCATAAGTTCCAAAAAAAACCTCTAGGCTATACTCATCTGAGTAACGTTCCGATCAAGCCATGATGTAGAATCGGCCATACACAATTAACTCACGAACAGTTCCTAAAAAGCGAACCAGCCCCAATGTGTATTCCATGCCACGAAGATCTTACAGTGAAACATAGACTGTATAGATTTTAAGATTGTAAGAGATCCTTTTATCAAGAAGCCACTTCAGAAGATATTTTTAGTAGGGTAAAAGAAGATTGTATTTTAGGTTGTTTGAGAGAAATCGGTTTGTTGTATATATTTTAATGTACATGTTTTTAATGTGGTTTGTTGATTACTTCCGGATTTCTGGGTTATTAACTTGTTTTTATACGTGTTGTGGGAGACACAATACGAGAGCTGTAGAGATACCACACAGTAAAGCCTGAACGACAGAAGAACCAAACAAACAAAAGTGAGATGCAACAGATGAAATGGTTTATTTTATAAGGATATATTAGTGTAATATATTGAAAGTCAAAGGTGGTATCAAAGGTCTCTAGACGGAAATATTGTCTCCTGTTAGAAGGGCAAAAGTGAAGGACGAACCCGACATTCTTCAACAGCCTATCATTGTGCTCTTTCCGGTCTTGTGGTCCGGAAAGTGGGGTATTTGCCTCCCATGCATAATGCAAGTTTCTCTCATTCACTAGGTGTGATGGGGCTGAGCTGCCTTCGATCATAAATTGGGAAAGCTCCCGCCAGCTCAGGCGTGTGTTGAACAGGATCCCAGCGTTGGATGGTATGTCTTCCTCCTCGGAGAGACACGGTTGTTGCTTCCAGGATTTCGGCATCTACATTGTTTACTGGGGGTCCACTACACCAGGAGTGTCCTGGATGCTATCCCGGCGTGTGGTAGTGAATCTGGGGGCCGGCAGGGCCATGGTTGGTGGTTCCAATCCACAGCCATCGACGCTGTGGCAGCTGGATGAGTCCTGGATGAGAAGTGTCGTATCGTATATATACGGGTAGAGACTTCTCGTTGTGAATTGAAATGGACAGAATGAAGACTGACGAGTTGAATAGACTGAGATACTTAATGTCGGTTTACTGAAGGAGAATACATCTGTCGAATATGAATAACATTAAGCAACTGACGAAGTTGTCGGAAGGTTAGATACATACGATCACGGTTGGTCTAGAATCTACGTGTTCACGGTGAACGTCATTACGTTATAATAGATGTGTACGTTATTACGTACAATAATATTATATTATATTATTATAATGTTAGTAGTATTGTAGACATGATTCTGTCAACCCCAAATTTCTTTAAGCATATCCTTTGTCTCCAGGTGTTACCATTTACATATTTATCAGATCACTGTCATTTGTAAAAATAAGGATAAGTTCATCGATTACGCGGCATCATGCAACCCGCAGATGGCTTCTGTACATAAGCCACACCCTAAAACGCGTCACAAGTTTTTCAAATATGTTTGGACATCTGATTCTAAAACCAAGTTTATCTCTGTCATTCAATCTCCAGAGCTATGTTCTCTATCCAACAACTTTCTCATGACTACATACCCATTTCTTCGAAGGGTGTTGCCTCAGCTGTTACAGACTTCCAAAATATACTAACATCTGCATCCAACCAATGTCTCAAAATTAAATATTACAATGGAAACAAAGCCAAAAAGAAAAAAACGAAAATGGCATGATTCGGACTGTAATACACTGCGATCAATCATGTTCAAAAGTCTTGAAAAATGTAAGAAATACCCTCATGATAAACGCCTTAAAACAGATTTCTATAAACACAAAAAAGCATATAACAGATTATCCAAATATAAAGAATCGCAATACAGATCCCAAATTCTCGAACATCTCGACACCCTGTCATCATCCAATCCCTCAGAATATTGGCGGTTAATCAGATCTCTCACTGAAGATGAACCGGACTCTAATCCTGATGATATTGACATGGACACTTGGCACAAGCATTTCGGTACACTTGGCAAGGACAACAAAGCAAATACAGCTTTTCATAACTATGTTCAATCACAGCTCTCATCTCTTCAACAATGCGATTCTGCGAACACGGACTTGAATAAACCAATATCTGCTACAAAGTTTAGAAAAGCTTTACTTAAACTCAAGTCACATAAATCTTATGGCCCAGATCTTATTTTAAATGAAATGTTAAGTTGCTCGGGCTTTTGTTTCATTGATCAATAACTGAAACTGTTCAATTTAATTTGGCAAGTTCCCAAATGCATGGAACGTGTCATTTATTTCTCCCTTATATAAAAAGGGTATCAGATCCGACCCTAACAACTACCGTGGTATTGCTTTAGGACGTTGTCTTGGAAAGTTATTTCTTTCCATCATTAATAACAAGATCTCAGAATATCTAGAAAATAACAGTTTAATCCACGATGCCCAATGTGGTTTGCGCACTGATCACCGGACCACAGATAACATTTTCATTCTTCGCACATTAATTAACAAATATAAAATTGCTAGGAAAAAACTATATGTAGCCTTTGTAGACTTCAGCAAAGCTTTCGACACTGTATGGAGACCTGGCCTCTTCTACAAACTGTTAAAACATAACATTAATGGCAAAATTTTCAAGGTTATACAAAGTATGTACATGTCCACCCAATATATTATAAAAGGTAACTCCCCCCTCTCAGATCCAATACCATCTGAAATAGGTGTTAAACAAGGCTGCAGTTGTAGTCCCATTTTATTTAATATCTATCTTAATGATCTTCATAACTACATGAGCAGCGATAATGCACCAAGTCTTAATAACGAGAATGTTCCCCATTTACTATTTGCGGATGACCTGGTTTTACTTTCGACCAACCATATAGGGCTGCAAAGAAACCTTGATAACCTACATTTTGTTCACACTGGAAATTATCTGTAAACTCGCAAAAAACTAAAGTCATTATTTTCAACGATACCCTCAAGAGCAGTCAGAAAAATTATCACTTTGTTTATGATAACAAGCTCCTCGACATTGTCCCTTCTTATTCATACCTTGGGGTATTATTCACCTGTAATGGAAACTTCTCTCAGGCTATCAACACATTAAAAAACAAATCCCTCCGTGCGTGGTTCAAACTCTACTGCAAACTAGCTACAAATGACAATACACCTACCTGTACATTAGTTAACATGTATAATATGGTAATAAAACCCATTCTTACGTATTCATCTGAGGTATGGGGTAGCCAAGTTATCACCAGTAAAATAAATCTTTTTTTTTGTCTCAAACAAAACAACAGTTAAAATATGCAAATCTATTTTAAACTTGCCCAAGAAAGCTGTCAATCTTGGGGCGCTCACTGAACTAGGTGTATATCCAGCTTCTCTTTATGTCATCATTCGTATGCTAAACTACTGGCTTAGGCTTAATAAAAACCTTCCTTCTTCTCGTTTGCATCAGGCCTATGTAACAGATCAGTCTCTTGGCAAGGCAAGTTGGACTTCCAAGATTTGTCATGTATTGCAGTCACTGAACTTTTCACAGTTTATTGGCCAAATTCGCCCATCCAATAAAGTTATACGTCGCAATAATGAAACTAAATTAATTACTTCTTTCTCAGAGATGTTCAATTCTTATACGTCAAGAAACGACTGCAAACTCAGAACATACAGACTTATGAAGCATATTCCAGATTTCTCTCCATATCTTACTAGCTTGACCAATCCTAAATTACTGAAAGCTATTACTTCTCTTAGACTCAATACAGCGGACCTAGAAATAGAACGAGGACGATACTCAAAAACTCCTCCAGACTGTAGATTTTGTATACATTGTAACCTCAACAAAGTTGAGGATGAATGGCATTTTCTCATGGAGTGTCCTATATATAAAATACAAAGGCAACATGTTATGCGAACAGTTGTCCGAATTCTCCCAAGTATTCTTTCTCATGATGTTCAGGAAATTTTTACTTTATTTCTGGACCCTCCTCCATACATCTATCATATCACGATTTATCTACAACTGTTTTCAAATACGCAAAACCTTGAAACTGGACAAGAACACTGTTGGCGCCTTATAAGTCAATATATCACATTCTTCATATACTGTATTATTATAGACTTCCTTCTACACTGTCTAAGCTTATATTACGGTTTAGCAGAGTAGTATAGAATATGTATTGCGGCCTATAACTATTGGTCATATCATGCCTTATTTAAGTTGGCTATAAAGTTCTTCATTACACTCAGCATGACACTCAGAGTTGGGTAAACCGCTAAATATTGCTCTCTATCTATTGTTGTATTTGTGATATATAGTTGGTTTGTGCCTTTGTCTCTTGTAGGCTTTATAATGTAAAATTGGGTACAATAAACTGAATTGAAATTGAATTGAAATAGAACTCGTGGACTTCGAAAGGCTGCCGTTATCTGTGTGATTTTATGGTTTTGATGTGTGATCTTTAGAAATACATAGTTTTTCCTATTTCCCAAAATTTGATCATGTGTATAAATTGTGTTATGTGTAATGCTTTAGTTATCTTTGACAGTCATAACAGATGAAATAATTTAATAATTTATTCCATTAATTAATTTGATGCTTCAGAGAAAATTTTAATGAAAACCAGAGCTGATTTGGTTTGGAACCTTAACATTCGGTACCCAGCATGGAAAGCAATCTCGAGTGATATCCTGTGGCAAGTTATCCACATACCAAATTTGCAAAGAATCCGTTCAGGTTTTTAGCTCATCTGGGCCGAAGGCCCGATGGGCTAATGCCATGGCCTGATTGTCCGTCGTCCGTCGTTAGTCGTGCGTCGTGCGTAAATCTTCTTCTCTGAAACCGCTTGGCCGATTAAGCTGAAACTTGGCATGCATGTTCCCTGCAATGAGTACACCAGAATTTGTTCATGCCGTGTCGATACGATTTTAAATATGGCTGCCATGGCGGCCATCTTGAATTTGCCAGTGAAATCTTGTCATCATTATTTTTCGGTAACTACTTCATGGATCTTTCTCAAATTTGGTACACCGGTTCCCCTTTGGGTCTAGTTGTACAACATGTGTACTTTAGTCCAATTTGAATATCCAATATGGCCACCAGGCGGCCATCTTGGATTTCCCCATGAAACTTTGTTATCGCCATTTCCCAGGAGCTACTGCATTGATCTTTCTCAAATTTGATACACAGGTTCCCCTTGGGGTCTAGTTGTGCAAGATACCTTTTGTGGTCTGATTCAAAAATCCAATATGGCCACCAGGCGGCCATCCTGGATTTCCAGATGAAACATTGTTATCGCGATTTCTCAGGAACTACTTCATGGATCTTTCTCCAATTTGGTACACAGGTTTCCCTTGGGGCCTAGTTGTGCAAGATACCTAATCCAATATGGCCACCAGGCGGCCATCTTGAATTTCCTCATGAAATTTTGTCATTGCATGGATCTTGATACACAGGTTCCCTTTGTGATCCAGTTGTGCAAGATACCTTTTTTTGGTCCATTTCGAAAATCCAATATGGCGGCATCTTGAATTTCCCATGAAACTTTATCATGAAATCTCAAGAAATAACTGCATGGATCATTTAGTGTTCAGGGGTACAACACAAGTTAGAAACTCATCTGTTGCAGTTCTTTAGTAAAAATTTCTCACAGCTACTTTCTCCAGTTACAGCCAGATGAGCTACAGTGCCGTGGCACAATCTTTGAAAGTTACCGTCCCGAAGTAACTACTTGTCTTCCTGGTACTTCAGCTTGTCATCCCTACTGAAACTTTTTTTATCACCATACTGTCATGTATTCCAACTAGTTTCTCCATTTTTTCAGGCATTGTAGAATTTGAACACGTCTCTTGATCGGGAGACGTTGATGACATTGACAGATTTATCTCCTTCCTCTAGCTCTGCATTGCCAAGATCAATGTCCTCACTTCATGATGGTGATCATCATCCTAACGCATGGCACTATCATACGTAGAAACTTTTGCTCATAGCCATGCAGTAATGGGTGATATCTGAGTATATTAGGGCATTTCCCAATTGGTCACATCCGATTGGTCCCGTGAGATCCGACAACGGCGCAATCAACCTCATGAAACGAAGACACACCTCTAGAAAGCCATCGACTGAAATGATCCCTTGGTGGGCCTCGAAATAACCCCTATCACAAAATAAAAAGCATATCATTTTCGTGTGAACTGTCGCCGATTTATTTTTTTGAAATAGGTAAGGTCGTTTGTAATATGATTTTTCTTAAGAAAAAGAAGCATGCCCCATTAGAGTGAGAACTAAAATAGCTGATTCGCACAACTTCGTTTTTGTCTCGCATAGAATCCCCCGGTCTTGCGCCTCTGCACTCAAGTGAGACTGAAATTTCTGAGATGCCCAGGTCAAAATATTTAAATACAGATAATTTCTTTGGCTCGTTTAAATGCGGCGGGCATGTGACTTGATGCTTCAGGAACAACTTTCGAACAGGATGTTGTCCCTCCAGAAATATGTCCTTCGCGGCTGATAGGTGGCACCGTGTGGAATACATGCCGAATCATAGCGATAAGCTAAGGGCAGTGTTAAGTGAAACGTGAAATGCCCTTAGCAAGCTAAAATGGATGTGGACTCGGTGGGCTCTCTCACCAGACTGTTCCACTATTAGGGAGTTCAGTTTAACATGTCAACAAAATTATGAGATTAAAATTTTTGGAACGATATTTTCTTAAATATCATAACAGTAGGGGGGTTTTAGCCACTTCTTCATCTAGGTAACCCAGATTAAAAACTTGAATTTTTAGAATTGAACTTTTGAGAAATTTTGAAATTGAGTTTTGCCACAAACAATTGACCTTTTTATCGATGGGAAAATGCGCGCCAAACACGCGCAAAAAAATTGTGTTATAGTTGATAAATATTGAATTCTTCAAGAGATAAGTTGAGTTCCCAAATGAAAATGTTGATTTGTCGTGACAAATAATCAAGCAAAATAATTGTTGTTGTTGTTGTTGTTGTTGCCTTCACTATTAGCTCAACTCGCGAGTGCAACGTTTGCGTGTCTGGAGCAAGTCAAGATCGGCACGGGCAACGCAACGTTCATGTTCATGTGTTAGCTGCCCGTGTTGGTAAGCACGATTTTCTTCCGATTAAAATATTCAATGACAAAGTTTTATTCAGCTTTTATTCTCCACAATAGAACGATCATTTTGCTTGTTATCAAATTGATGTTGCCAGGCATGAACAATCGATAGAAATACAGGCTGAATGGGCCAGTGCCAGTCAATCTAGTGCAGTTCTTTTTATTTATCCATTAGTTTCGCCTTTCAAGCCTTTCGCTAACCACAGCGCCCTCAACGAGCAGATCAATTACATAAAGGGAGATCACTTCAAAGCAGCTCTCGTAAAAGTCTCGCGAGAGCCCATTTTGCAGTATGCGCAAAGACGTTTCCGCGCAGTTTTTCTCTTTGGATTTTGGATTTTAAACTTCCGGTTGAGAATTTTAGACGAACAATTTGGGCTTCAAAGACAGACTTCTGTTTATCTGAGACAGCCCAAATTGTTACGAATTTCTAGTTCAATATCTTCTCCACATTTGGCCCTGTGACGGTAAGTCTCAACTCTGCTTTGTTTTTCCGCAATCTTGCGGACAAAGCGATTTGGGCCCCCATGAGACCAAGCTGATGCAATAAGGCTGCACGCATTAGCGGCAGCCTTAATTACGTTACAATAGATAATTACGCCATAACGTAATAGAACATAATTGTTGACGTTTTGGGGGGCGGCAAAGAATATGATTCAATAATATAAATGTGTGTAAGAATAAATGGTAATAGCATGTTTATATTTGAAATATAAACTGACGTTACCGATATGTAATGTTCAAAGTCTCTATAAAGTGTCTGATCAAATCATGTTCATGTTTAACAAACTATTTACAAATTTTCAGACACCGAGCATGAATAATGATAATAGTTAATGTTCCGATGACAGTCAATTGTCTTCTGACGAGTTAGAAAGGGTAGATGCCCATGTTTTAATATGTTCTCTTGCTTTGATGACTGCTGCGCGTTTCGGTACAATTGCCCTCTGCATCGTTTGTTTCGGAACGGTTTCTGAGTTTTGAACCGTAAGTTGTTTCCCGTCACACTGAGCGACTTCGAGGGGAAACAATTTCACTACTGAAAGAGATGTTTTTCCCGTACTAGTTTGCAGTTTTGCTGATCGAACAAATCCGTCCTTTCCTGTCGTAAGTTCCTCAACGACCGCTAGTTTCCACATCACAGGGGGTTGGTGATCATCGTGTACCAGAACAATATCACCAACTTGGATCGTTTGGTTATTGTTGCCCGAAGCTCGATGGAATTCCCTGAGTTAACTTAAGTATTTAAGCTTCCATCTTGACCAAAATCGTTGTACCAATAAGGCTTGAATCTTGGCACGTTTCGTGATATCGGAATAAGACCCAAAATCCGGATCAGTGATTTCATCACTCTCAACGTGAGGGTGAGGTAAAGCTGTTATTCTCCTTCCGTACAGAAGATGAAACGGAGTTAACGGTTCAGGATCTCCTATATCTGTGGAAATAAACGTCAGGGGTCGGTCGTTGATTACCGCTTCAATTTCAGTGACGATAGTTTGAAGCGTCGTCAAACTGACGGGAGTTCTACCGAGGATTTTCTTTTGGCTGTTTTTTGTCAAGCCAATCAGGCGTTCCCATCAACCTCCATACCATGGTGCACGTTTAGGAATGAACCTCCATTCTATGCCTCGAATACTGAGAGTTTCTTTTAGAGAAGGAGATTGGAACAGACGCGAAAGTTCTTCTGATGTTGCTAGATAGGTTGATGCATTATCTGAAATCAAAATCCCTGGAAGAGATCTTCGGCTAATAAAATGTCGAAAGGCTTGTAGGTAAGATTCTTAAAGTGACGGTGAAAGGCGGTGATTCTTGTATCTTTCGGTACTGGAGGCGGATCCGGTGCAGGGTATGATCTTCCGATGACTTTGCGGCACGTCACACAACTACGTAGTATCTTCTTTACATATTGTCGGATGGACGGAATTCAGAAAGTTTGACGAATATGGCACTGTGGTATTCACACCAGAACGTAGTTGACTGACATGAGCGTCTAAAACTATCGTGAACGGGTGATTGGCTGGCAGTAGGTATGGAAACTTGTCTTCTTCTGACCGTGGTGCATTGTGAATTCTTCCACCACAGCGAATTATTTCCTTTCCATCAAGAAAAAACCGGAGTTGTTTTTCAAGTGAAGAACGATGTTCAGACATATCCTTCAACTCAATACAGGTGATTTCGGCTCCATAAGTAGCGTTCTGGGACTCATGTATCCATCTTTCTCTAGTCTGTTGTAACTCACTGACGGTTAATGTATCAAATTGCCTCTTAGTTTTGGTGGATTTACAATTTTGAGACAAAATTTTGAACAAATGCTGTAACACGGAGTAATCGGTTGTAAGTGCTGAAAATGGACACGTCGATCAAATTGTGAATTCCGGGTAAATTCTTTACCGAAACTTTAGAATCATTTGTGTTGGCGCGTGTTTCCTTGTACTCCGCGTACGAACTGATATCAGTCGTCGTTGATAGCGTTGTAACCTCTCGTGGATTCCAGATTGGCCATTGTGTACTGTCGACAAGCCATTTTGGGCCGTTGAACCAAAGCGCGTTGTCTCTGAATTTTGACGCACTTAATCCACGGCTGAGCAAATCAGCAGGATTGGTATTTGTGGGAACGTATCGCCATTTGTATGGATGAGTAAGCTCTTGAATTTCTTTCGCACGATATGTGACGAAGCACTTCTTCTGAGTTTTTGATGATGTCAATCAATGTAGCGTGATTTGGCTGTCAGATCAAAATGTGATATCCGTGGCCTTTATAGATGATTTGATGCGGTTGGCTAGACGAGCGCCGACTACTGCTGCCATTAACTCCAACTGTGGAAGAGTTAATTGTTTCAAAGGTGCAGCTCGGGTTTTGGACATTACCAATCGTGTTTGGTCTCCATTAGAGATGTAGGCGACTGCACCATACGCTTTGGTGCTGGCATCACAGAACACGTGTAATGTGAATTCTCTCTCAGTGTAGATCTGCGAGTTTCGGAGAAATAGTGTCGTGGTATATTAATTTGAGCGGCACGTTCAATATCTTCTGCCAATTCGAGCCAGGACGACTGTATCTCTGCGGACATCGGTTCGTCCCATCCAAACTTTTGTTCCCAAAGAAACTGCATCAAGAATTCTTCCCGTATGGAAACTGGACTGAGTAGACCAAGAGGATCATAAATCTTAGATGACTGTCGTAGTATTTCACGTTTGGCGATGTCTGTTTTAGAAATGGCTGATAGGACGCGAGAAGGGTATGATAGATAGTCACTGACTGCATTCCATCTCAATCCGAGCACCTTGATATGTGTATCTGTGTCAAGTATACACTCAGAAGTGGCCAGATCTCTTAGATGTGAGCTGTTAGATGTCCACGAACGAAGGTTGAATCCAGCATCAGACATGAGTGATCGGGCTTCTCGAAAATAATACAGAGTGTCCTGTTCTTCGGCAAAGCTGGATAAGATGTTATCGACATAAAGATCCTTTTCAAGAATATGTGCAATCCTGTTTTTGCTCTCGTGGAGATGTTTTAACAACGTTGCATTGCGGATGAATGGTGAACATGTTGTTCCAAACAATAGGGCTTTAAAACGATATGTACAGAGTGGACCGTCGGGGATGTCATGATCCTCTAGCCAGAGAAATCTTCTGACATCACGGTCTCTCTCGTCCAAGCCAACTTGAAGAAATGCTTTCTCGATGTCGGTAGTCACAGCGTATCTGTGGAGACGAAATCGTAACAATATTGTTGTCAAACTATTCAGAGCTGGTGGAACTGGTAACAAACAATCATTCAAGCTTGGGTGGCTGTAAAATTGTCGACAACTACAATCATACACGATGCGAATTGGTGTGGTGCTAGAGTCTTTTTTGGCCGCATGATGTGGAATATAGTGTGTACCGGAATATCTGTTGTGCTGCTCGTATCAACTTTCTCGATGAAACCACGCCATTCTTGCTCTGTAAAGATTTCGTCATATTTCTTCAGTAGATCTGGTTCTCGTCTCCGCCTTCTTATTGTATTTTGTGTCCGTTTAACCGCGATTTTCAGGTTGGACGGTAATGAAAGGTGATCTTCCTTCCATGAAAGTTTTGCGTAATACCTGCCATCTCGTAAAACTATCGAATCCTCTTGATATGTTTGCGGAAAGTTGTTGTTCTTCTCATCTACTTCACGAAAATTAATTCCGAGTGACTAACTCCCAGAAGCGCTCTAAGTTGAAGTTTTCCATCTTGTGTGATGTCATGATATTTAGCATCGTTGTTGAAGCGACCGACTGTGTTATCTTAGACAACGGACCGGATAGTAGGTAACCGACTTTGGACTGAACAGCAGTAGGACCATTTCCCCGGACAACTTGGTCTTGAACAATGTCCCAATAGAAGTCTGCGCGGAGACTTTGAATGTATCAGCTTCTGTCACAGGGTGGGCTAAATGGAGACCTTTCAAATAAAGTAGGCTGTTGACTGACTGGTGGCACCGATTCTGCAAAGGGACTGCAATCGTCCGTACAATAAGAACATCCATGGGTATTTTCTCTCCGAACTCTGATTCCAGATATATTGTGGCCGTTTTGATATGTCGTACATTTTTGTTGGTATCACCAAATGTTGAGAGGTGTATTGTATCGATTTCGGTCGGGCATAACTGTAGTTTGTTGGAAAAAGACTCGTCGATAAACGACCGTTGTGCACCTTCATCGAAAAGGATTTTTGCATCACTACAGTTTTGACCGGACCAGATGGGTGCAATTGCGGTTTTCAGAAGGACATCAGTAGGTTGTTGTGTAGTTGAAGAATGAAGAATTGTAGACTCGGTTTCTGAATTATTATCCACCACAGTGTCAGATATCGGAGGAATGTCTGTTGTCTGTTTGTTTGTCGTCACTTTGGTACAGAGACTGGTATGGTGTTTCTGATGGCACTTAGGACAGTTGTCATTTGATCGACATTCCGACACACGATGGTGGCCGAGGAAGTTGAAACATAGCCTTTTCTGTTGGACGATTGAAATGCGGGAGTGGTGATCGGAAACTTTGATGCATTTGTTTTCAAAATGCGGTTCTCCACAAAATGCAAATACCTTGACTGTATTCTCTCTCCTGTGTGCTGAATCAAATCTGGGTTTTACTTCTGTGAAGAACGTCGCGGTTGTAGGAAGAGATTCAACAGAGGTGGTAAATTCGCTGATTTGGGCTGATTCAAGAATGTTGAGTTCGAATATGGCACGTCTCAAGTCGTCCATATTCCAATTGTCGCTTCCGTGTTCCCGCGCTAGAATTTTTCTGATCTCGCCAAGCAGTTTTCCAATTACGATTGGCACAAGTAATGCTCCGAATGTATCTGAGTGATGTCCAAGGGATTCTAATCCACGGATATACGATTCCATGTATCGTAATAGGTCCTCAAACTGTGAAGGTTGTTCTGGGGAGGTGGTAAACCCAATAGAGCCCGCATGTGAACTTGTGAAATCTTGTGTGGCTGTCCGAATCGCTCTCTCAAAAGATCAATGGCTTGATTGTAGTTGTTATTCGTCAGTGTAAATCCTCGTTTCGTCCGTTCGGCATCGCCTCCCAACTGCGCTCTAAGGTAACTAAATTTCTCAACATTCGTCAAAGTGGAATTCAAATGAACAGATGATTCAAAGGACTCCAAAAAGGATTGCCACTGAAGGATATCGCCGTTGAAAGTAGGAAGAGTGAGCTTTGGTAGTTTGTGATGGAAAGGTTCACTGTTTCGTATAAACATAAGATAATTCTTTCTTGTACAAGGGTCAATGACTGACAGAATACAAAATTCACATAACTATAACAACAGGTCAATTAATTCCAAACTTACAGGACATATCA
This sequence comes from Hanleya hanleyi, assembly GCA_036873755.1. Taxonomy (NCBI): domain Eukaryota; kingdom Metazoa; phylum Mollusca; class Polyplacophora; order Lepidopleurida; family Hanleyidae; genus Hanleya; species Hanleya hanleyi. Next base: position 167,543 of record JAVTVY010051120.1, read on the forward strand.
TCTCATATACTACAATACAGTATAACACTCAGTGAGTGGCGCTATTCGGGCTAGGCCCAGTATTTAGTAGATCTTGTCGGAGATTATTACAATCTTCAACATATTTACAAATAATTTTGCAAATGGATGGATTATTATTACGAAGAATATACAAGAAAGTGTCATTTGTTGAACAGCTGTCAAAATTTCTGTCCTGGGATATTGCAGTGATAAATAAATGATTTCTAAGGGCAGCATAACTTGGGCAATATAAATGCTTTTCGTCCTCGATTATGGCTGGGCAAAATGGGCAAACGCGATCAAGGGGAGATAAATTTGTGTAACGTCCTTTTTCAATCATCAGTTGGTGATTACTCACTTCAAGCCTGATTGATTCCTTGGCTAGTCTATACGTTCGTAACTTGTTTCCAACCCCTTTCCGGACACTATCGTTGTGTAGAACGGAATGGAAGGTTTATTGCAAATGTTATTTGGTTGCTTCAGAAATAGAGTTCAATTTCGCAGAAGGGTTCAGAAGAATATTACACAAAGTGTCCCACTGGCCCAATTCGACGAACATTTTTTTGGTGAAAGATAACCAGCACGATTTCTTTTGGTTAAGCGTAGACACGTTAGTCTTGTATGCTAACGATATTGATCTGGTTGGGACAGTTTCTGCTAATCTGGCCATGTATTTGGCTGAGCCTAACAGTATGTCCTGGATTAAAGGGAATTCTCCAAGTTCAGCCCTAACCGTCCAGTTAGAGGCCCTTTTGTTACACCCTAAAATATACTTACAAAATTTTATACGCACACTCTCAACTTCAAATATTTCAGAGTCTGATATTTTTTGGACGTAGAGTCCCCATATGTTGCTGCAGTATAACAGGATTGGCTTAATGACGCTGTGGAACAATTTTATGCTAATACGTATTGGTGGGTTATGCTTCAGTACTGAATGGTACAAGTAGTTGAGGCATTTCAATCCTTTAGATTTTAGGTGATCAATGGCCCTTTTGAAATTGCCACGATTGTTCAGTTGTATGCCAAGATAATTGTACTCTCGAACCACATTAACCGGATGTTGATTAAAGGAGAATGATGGGTTATTACGACATGTACCTTTAGAAATGATCATAACATTAGTTTTGTCAAGATTGACTGGGAGCTGATTATCCCTGGGAAAACAAGCTAGTGAGTTTAGACAGTTTTGCAGCCCCTGTGGACTTTCTGATAACAGGATGGCATCGTCCGCAAACAAAAGATGATTTATTTTCTTGTTATGCATGGTAACAGCGGCACAATCAGGTTTGAAATATTCATCAATATCATCGACATCAATGTTAAAGAGAGTAGGAGAGAGATTACAACCCTGTCGGACGCCTCGCACACTGGTGAATGGAGGGGACAGTCCATTTGAGGTTATTACACGGTAGGATATGTTACAATACATAGACTGAATGATAGAGAGGACTTTACCAGTTATGCCTTTGGCTGCCAGTTTTGCAAAGAGAACATCATGGTTTACCATGTCGAAAGCCTTGCGAAAGTCTACGAATGCTAAGTATACTCGATTATTTGTGGACAGATAAGAGTCAATGATGGTTTTTGCAACAAAGATATTATCCGTTGTTCTGTGATCTTTTCTAAACCCTCCTTGATTAATGGTGATGAGATTATTATTATCAAGATGATCAACTATTCTGGCATTCACAGTCTTGGTGTATAGCTTTCCTAGACAGCTACCAAGAGCTATCCCTCTATAATTGTTCGGATCCGTCATGTTACCTTTCTTATGCAAGGCGTTTGAGAAAAGCAGATGTCCAAGCTGAGGGGAAATGACCATTATCAAGAACAGTATTGAATAGTTTAGTCACATGATCAATAATAGCAGGTATCATAAATTTCAGCAATTCATTTGGTATGTTATCAGGCCCCAAAGCTTTTTTATTTTTCAGAGTTTGGTAATGTCTAGTATTACTAGTGGGGTTATGGGATGGTTAATTGTGCTATTATCAAAAATTGAGTCATTTATGTGTGTATACTGGGCATTAAATTGTTGAGTGTGTAAATTACAGCCAGAAGTGTTAAGATTTCTGAAATGTTCATAACTTTCGTCGGGGTCGAGCTTACATTGAATTTCAGTGCCAGGTCTATTATTAGAGCCCAGTATGCAGTTGGATGGTCATCTTGGAGTTCATCTAGCTTATTGTCAAGATTATGAAAAAATATTTTACTTTTGTGTTTTGTAATGCGTTTATACTGTTTTTTTTTTGCCGTGTAGTATTTTTGTGCGTTTAATGCATAATTATTTAATTCCTTCATCTTTTTCAAATATTCATCCTTTATTCGTTTGTATTCTCTACAGTCCTGATCAAACCACCGACGTTTCCGACGGCGTTTGTTTGTCTTAATTACACGTAAACTACCACGCATGACCAGTTGGATAACATTGTTAAACTCTGTAGTTGCTGCTTCCACAGCGTCGGGGTTGTGTGGGAAAGGGGACATTATAAACTGATTTAGCGCATGTGTTATAATTGGTGTGCTTAGGCAATGGATAACTTTGGTTGGACTACAGTCCTCCCATTTAAAGTGTTGGGGTACATTACAATAAGTGTACTTATTGGTCACAGCTACCTTGTGTGGCACTGCCAACTTACATATAAGCTGGGAGTGATCCGTGAAAGACATGAGGTCATGGATACGCATGTATTTAACATAGTTTAGCAAGGTTTCTGAGGTCAAGATATAGTCCACTGCACTCTTGCCATTATATTTATAACAGGTGAAAGCTCCAAGAAGGTCGCCTATGGTACGACCATTCAAGATTCGGAGACTTGAGGCTGTGCACAGACATTAATTTACGTCCGAACGTGTTTACATGCGTGTCCATGTTACAGCGTGGTTTCATACAATCTATAGTATAAACATCAGGAACAGGTACATGAGAATCGTTATCATAAGGCACATAATCAAGCGAAATAGAAGAACGGGCATTAAAATCGCCCCCCCCCCCCCAACAAGACATGGCAAGAACCTCGAAGGTTATTTATGTCCCTTTCGATTAGTACAAAGGGGTCAACATCTGTAGTCTGCCATAATGGCGAATTAACGGGAGTGATATAAACAGATTCCAGGAGAATATCTGTATCCAGGCCGAACGCTTGACCCTGGATTTTGACCCACAGGACATAAGGGTTTTTCGAATCATTGGGGTGAATCCATTGATGGAGGGGCATTTTATAATACAATACAACCCCGCCCCTGTAATTATGGCCTGTTCTACACATCTGGTAGTATCTATAGCCCTTAATGTCAAGTTTGTCTTTGTTCTGTTCATCATGCCACGATTCGACAACAGTGAACAAATCGCTTGACTGCACAGAACGCAAAAAATTCTCATCAGTCAGTTTACTTGAAAGAGCAGAAATATTCCAATTAAGGAATATTTTACAATTTCGCACATTACGCAATTAATTAATTCACAATGCACCAAGGACACGTTAATAAATATATATATATATATTTGCTTTTTGTTTTGTTCACTTTAAAATTGGTTAATTTCTTTCATCTTACAATATATATTTTAAATATAAATAACACTCATTTACATGTCATTTGCATGTACGGTACATTTTGAACCATCACTATCAAATATAGAGAGACGTGGTGTGACGCGTTCTCAGAAAAAGCGCGCACCTTAAGATCGGTCTCATTCATCATTCAATAACAGCCTTATACTGGGGAACACACGTGAATTACAACACGTTTAGGCTGGCAACCGCCTGATATTTGAGAAGTTGGGCTCGAAACCATGTGGTCAGAATGATGCCGCCCCGTTCAAGAATTTCCACTCAAGACATTTACGCTAGACATGTAAGTTGTATTGCTGGCTTCTTTAACACATAGGGAAGTGAGAGAATAGGCAGCGTGTTGATATTGCTGTGACGATATATTTTCATGGCTCATGTTAGAAGAGTAAGATCCATTTGACTGTTGACATTGCTGTGATGGTATATTTCCAGCGCTCAGGATTGGAGAGTAAGATCCCCGTGACCATTGATATTGCTGTGACGGTATATTTTCATGGCTCATGTTAGAAGAGTAAGATCCATTTGACTGTTGACATTGCTGTGATGGTATATTTCCAGCGCTCAGGATTGGAGAGTAAGATCCCCGTGACCATTGATATTGTTGTGATGGTATGTTTCCAGCGCTCAGGATTGGAGAGTAAGATCCCCGTGACCATTGATATTGTTGTGATGGATATTTCCAGCGCTCAGGATTGGAGAGTAAGATCCCCGTGACCATTGATATTGTTGTGATGGTATATTTCCACAGCTCGGGTTAGAAGAGTGAGGCTCCGTTGACTGTTGATATTGTTGGGATAGTACATTTCCACGGCTCGGATGAGAACAGTAAGGCCCGTTTGACTGTTGATATTGCTGTGATGGGAATTTTGCACGACTCTGGTTAGGAGAGTAAGGCCCATTTGACTGTCGTGTTACAGACTGCGATGGGTATTTCAAATTTCTCGCCAAAATGCTGCTTCCTATTTTGCTGGGGTGGATCAGATCTCCATAAAGACGTTGCTTTGGAGCACCATTTTCGGTTGTAAAACTGGCCAGATTATTAATGCATGCGACACCACACACGCGACATGCTCGGTCTAAGGTTGAAGGGTAGGAGTATAACATCTGGTTGATTTTTCTATTTCCCTTGTTGAGAATTGGCGAGGACATGTAGATGTGTGCTGCAGGGAACTTGGATGTCAGAAGATTTAATAGTGCAGCGACATCAGGCTCTGGAATTGTACGGAAGATTTTACAGTCATTTATTGCGACGTGAACTGTTAGCTGAGATATTACAGGATTCACCGCCTGATGTGCCACCCAGTCAGACAATCCATGGACTGTTTGTCCGCTGTGGGAGATGACTTGGACTTTCTCAGAGTTGCTTTGTTGCATTTTATTGCATGGATGCCACGTACTGTGGAGTCGCCAATAATGAGAGTTGTTGTGTCTGCATTTATGGTTGCTTGGTTGTCTAGGTGCTCATGGATATCATGTCTGGGAGTTACTCTCACTTGGATTTGAGATGGATGAGAATCAAGCTCCTGTCCACAACTATTATCAACCTCGGAAAGTGTATCAGGGAGAACAACAAATCTGTTACTAATTGGCAAAACTGGAGCAGGGTTAGCCATGTGAGGCTGTTTGGGGCGGTGTACTGTATGTGTATCCACTGCAGGACTATTGTTACAGGGCTTCTTTACTTGGCGGACTGCAGCACTATAGGTACCGGACTTCTGTAGTTGACCTACCGGTGGTGATGTTAGAATTTCCGCCGACTGCTGTATGGACGCCAGTGTCGCCTCCAGCAGAATGATCCTCTCCGTTAAGTAATTGATTTGTTGGCTGTCAAGGTTCACTCTCTTCTGAAGATCCGAGACTGTGTCGGTCAAGTGCTTCCTTTCTAGTTTAAGTTGCTTAATTTTTCTCATAGCGTTTGCATATTTCGTCTCTAAGCTGGCGATACATTGCTGGATGGATTGCTGTGACGTTAATAAATCTGTATTAATAGACTCACAGACTGATCGCTGAAGATTCAGCTTATTGTTAACTCTTGTTACCATGTCTAGGGTGTTGCTCTGGCAGACAGTCAGATTGTTGATTGTTGATTCCAGCCCTGAGCCGGGGCTGGTTATCTTGACCCTAGGATAGATTTTTCGCTTGGAAAAATTTGTGTGTCCGGATTGTCGGACCCTGGTGGAGACTGAAGGGCTTCCAGTGTATATAGACTTCGGCTTTGTCGCGTCAAAGTCCACAGAATTGTGCAACGGGGATGATGCAGAATTGTCTGCATTAACTGCATGAGTCTAAGCGTTACTGTCCGTGTTCTTTTCTGGGAGGTGGGAAATTTCGCTGGTTGTTATTGGTGTTTTGAGTGGTTGTTGCTCAGTCAATTCACAGGTAACAACGTTTTGATTTGGTTGTGCAGACAAGGCAGACACGAGACTTCATGCGTTATGATCTTTTGGATTTGGTCATCACTCAGTGCTAGTAAACTGGGAAGCTCATTATCTACCCACCATCCCACATTTTCCTGCTTGCCCTGAACCATTATTTGGTTCGTTGTTCTGTATAGATGGAGGGTAACTAGTACATGAGCTGGCGACTCAGTGGAGGCTTTCCTGGTCAATTTAATCTTATCTTCCACTATTGCCTTCTGATTATCCTGGCTCTCGATCCATTTAATGTCAATTAGAGGAAGATTTTCGGCTTCATCCCAATAATTCTGTGTGCACGTTTTTCGTGCTGATTCGAATTGTTTGGTGCCCAGGCTTATAGTTGAAGTTTCCCCTGCATTCTTAACAGAGATAGACGTGTCACATGAATCCCAGTTCTGTAATTTTTTCTTCAACGCCCTTGACTGGCGCAGGGTGTAATCTCGCGCTTCTGTCTCAATACTGGGTGGGATTTGTTGAGTTTGAGTTTTGATAATATTAGCATCTTTGTCAAGTTCTGGACGAGATACATTAGGTATTGTTGTTGTTGTTGTTAAGGGAGCAATAATATAAGTTTTTGCCGCGTCAATGTGTGGACCCGTCTGCATGGTGAAAAAAGTGCAAGATTATTCCATCATTAATATATACTGTCCGATCACAAATCAATCAGAGACGCATCAATGGCTCGACGTTCACTTTCCCGGCTGGATCTGAATTTTCACACGCCGTGTATTCCTAAGGCAAAGATGACGTCACAATTCCTCCGTGTGAACGTTTTCCGCGACGTCGTGTGTACGTTCCAAAATATTCCGGAATGACGTCAATCAATAACGTTGCGTTGTTGCGTCGTTACAAAACTGCTGATTTCAAATATTTGTTGATTTCAAATATTTGTATAATAATCAAGGCCGATGATCAGTTGAAGACTGGTATCCGTACGAAAAAAAAAGTTGAACAGGAAAACCGCGAACACTACAACACAACACTACAATTTTAGATTGTGTCTTGATTACTTTGTCACAGATTCTCTGGTAGAACAGCTGTCGTGGTTGATAATTGTATGAACAAAAATACAACAGATTGCGGGCTTGTTACACAGAATCTCGTACACTCTAGCAATTCAGCGGACCTCCACAATGTCCATTCAAATAAGTCTGAAGTGGAATCCAAGTTCAATTACACTTACTTTGATTCCGTCCAATTGTTCCGGGAATAGTCGTCACGGACTATAACAATCCATCAAACAGTTCATAAAAGCAATTCCGAATTCAGAAGTTGAATTCTAATTCTAATATCACTCGTATCTGAATCTGGATATCTGGTTCTGGATATCTGGTAGTCGGTGTATAGAGTCTCAATTTATCTTCGAATTTGACGAAATCTACGAGCAATCTGAACTATCGCAGAAGTATTGAAAAACACGTATAAATGACTCCGTACGAATAGCTGGGTTCTCAATTTTATCTATGGCTCCGAACGAATCACGATTACATATCAAACTTGACTGGTTTTGGTCCACATCGCTGGGTTTCAAAAGCGTTCTCAGGTGTTGGATCTTGTCGTCCAATGACCAGGTAAATTCGTCAGCAATACGAATCTTCTTCAACGTCATCTGCATCAATCGCCTCTAAAATTTGTTGATTCAATGCCTGAATCGTTTTTCTTTTTGTCGTTAACTTATCCAGCAATCTGGATACGTCTTCGGGGTTCTCTTCTTGTTGTTTGAGTAATCTTGTAACGGCACCTCTGTGCGCTGCTCTGACGGGTCTCCGTTTCGTCAGTTCCATTCTGGTCATGGCACCAATGTCGTATCGTATATATACGGGTAGAGACTTCTCGTTGTGAATTGAAATGGACAGAATGAAGACTGACGAGTTGAATAGACTGAGATACTTAATGTCCGTTTACTGAAGGAGAATACATATGTCGAATATGAATAGCATTAAGCAACTGACGAAGTTGTCAGTTGGAAGCTTAGATACGTACGCTCACGGTTGGTCTAGAATCTACGTGTTCACGATGAACGTCATTCGTCATTACGTTATAATAGATGTGTACGTGATTACGTTACAATAGATAATTACGCCATAACGTAATAGAACATAATTGTTGACGTGAACGTCAATAAGAAGGTCACATCTAAATTTGTGAGCCTAAAGGTTTTCATTTCTTTTGTATTCATGGCCACATACATAAGAATAAGTTTTACCCAGAGGGGCGCTGTTATTGTGACGATACAGGTTAGAATGGTTAGAGTAATTTCGTCCGCAGGTTTTGCAGCTGTACGCCATGATAGCGAGTGAGATACTGTCACGTGCCACCCTTCGGGTTACACGGACTTAAATATTAAATGAAATGGGTTCAATCGAGTACAGAAACTCAACTTGAAAACTCTTAGTTACACAACACACAAAGAACAATCAAAACAATAAGTACAATACAAAGTGATCTTTATTGATAAAAATACAAACAGAGAAAAATGTGATAGATTCGGTTGAATATATCGAATTGTATGAAATAGTAGCTGTGGTACATCTATTGTCAGTCCGAATAGGCATATCAATCCGGCACAGGCTTTGAATATCTACATGTGAAGCTCAGATGGAGAAATACAAATCTGGTGAAGTTGTCTGGTGTGGTACAATCTAGTTAAGTTCAAATCTGGTGAAGTGAAATCTTGTAGAAGTCAAGTCTTGTGAAGAACAATCTCGCAGATCAAATCTTGTGAAGAACAATCTCGTAGATCAAATCTTGTGAAGAACAATCACGTAGAAGGTTTCATCTAGTGCAGTACAATCTTGTAGAGGTTTCGCCAGATCCGGTGAAGGTTTCACCAGATCCGGTGAATGTTCACCCAATCCGGTGAAGGTTTCACCAGATCCGGTGAAGTTCACCAGACTAGGAAAAATCAAGCTCTCAATAACTTAAATTTATTGGAGAGTGTTGCCATACTATCTTCCAATGTCAAAAGAGCAAACAGTGGTTCCACAAGCCTCTGGAAACTGATTCGCCCCTATCTGGGTCGCCAGCGTTCATGAATATTCAATTAGCCATGTGTACTGAAAGTCCGTCTTCTCGGCCAAACAAGATGTCTTTTACACAGAAAAAGGCCAAATTACTCTACTCATTGTCCTTCTTGCTATTTTCCTCTTCACTGTATAAAAATATGTTAAATCCAACTACATTGTAGTTATAATCCCAATTTAGAATTTTGTTCCCTGGTCCTGAAGTTTCCCCTTGGATGGGAATTGGTCAAATGCGACGAGAAACGCTCTCCCGAACTATAAATAGAAACGCCTGACGTAGAACCGTGACGTCAATGTTTAGCGCGGTGCACGCCGGGAAAACCGCGATGTTTGCCTGCCAAATTTGTCGCTACGGCGTGGGAGAACGATCTCGGATAAATACTGGTGAAACTAGAGAATATTACTCGCTAACAGCTTGCTAGGGAATTAGTATTCGGTGAAGGCACACACAGGTGCTGATTATGCTGATAGCAAAATACGAACGTAGCGTGCAAGATCTATGGCGCTACGTTTCGTAACTTGTGTCTAATTCCGCTTAATCCGGGGCTAGGGGCCGTATGAACCCATGTACTTCAAGATCCTCATGGTACTCATATGAACAGCACAATCAAAGCGTGACTGAGATACATCATTCTTTAGATGACGACTTTACAACGAATATTATGGATTAAGAATACTGATCAGCGATACGGATTTGATATTTTTGGAACATCATGATGTCTTGCCGGCATCATTGAAAACTGTTGACCGCTTCTCTCTTGCAGGAAACAAGCCTATGTTTTTGTACACTATGATTGTCTTTTTGAATTTGGTGCTAATACTGTTATGTGGAAAATGGAATAGGTCTTTGGATTATGGACGCGGATATTCTCTAATGGACGACGGCTGGATTATGAATGACGGACTAGACGCTTGTAATGTCATCTCAGAGAATATTTATTGAAATAAACGCCGTCACGGCCACTTTCTCCCTGTAATTCTGTGTTGCTACCCGACACCTGATGGTTCGCTAAGGGGTCATCACCAAATAACAACAAACCAACAACAGTATTTCGTACGTTCGTAGCACTGCCCCAACCTCAGCCTACTTGGTCCCCAAATAGAACCAAATGGATTCTTCAAAACGGCATATAGCAAAACGTACATGAGAGCACGTGTTCATATTACTGCCCCCACCTCAGATGAATTGGTCTCAAAATAACCATTTACCAACATTAGAAATATCACAATTTACACCCCATTGCCGCAAAACTGTAATGCATGGATAGTTACAAATAGGCAATAGAGGTTACAAAACTGACAAAAATAGTTATCGATATTCATATCTGATGAAATCGGTCAACGTTTTAATATTCAGGTTCCGATTTGGGCAGTCTCAGTCTTGGTAAGTATAATTACTTATTAAATCCAGGTGGTGGAATGTTGCTAATGTTCATTACTTCTTTCCAACATTGACTTTGCTCAGTTATCTTGAAAATCAAAGTCACAGTTTCACACCCAAAACAATAGCCCAAGGCTCTCTTTCGTGACGTCCCGTGACATACAATAGCACTCTGAAGCTATAAGAAATTATCTATTTCAAATTATGGATGAATTTCTTCTCCGCTTAAGCTCACATGTACAACATTTATGTATGACGTTCCACATTCTAGATAGGCAAGTAAGATTGTGAAAGTAATAATGCTATGTCGGTTTAGTCTGAGCTGTTTTCATATTAAAACTTGGTTGTTTCACTTCCACATGTGTTCAGCTGACCTAATCATCCCATGTTTGTATTCCTGTTCAGCTAACCAAGTACAGTGAGTAAAATACTTCATCATACTATACTTGTATTTGATTGGTTGCATTTACAAAATTATGATAATCAGCAAACAACAACAAAGTTCATGTTGACCCCAAGTCAAAGAATTATTCCTTTTTATATAGAAGGGAAATCACTCTCCGGTGGCAGTTACAAGGTTTTTTTTATTTTATTTTTTTATTAACTTGTTCATCCTTTTTATGATGGGGAAATTGACTGATCCATGATATCTCGACTCAATATCAGATATTCTTATATCAGTAGTGATGAGGGTTATTCGGCAGTATGTTTCATCAAATTCAACAACTCTGCACGACAAAAATTCAAAATTTGATGAAAAAATTCAACTAAGACATAGCCATCATCATAAATGGAATTCAATTCACATACAATTCCATATTCAGTTCCAAGCTCAGATACGACATTCATAACGATTCAATTTAGATACGAGTAAATTCAGATACGACACTCATATCACTGCCCCCCCACCTCAGTCTATTTGGTCCACCAAATAGTTTCACATTTTCGGATTCATCAGTTTGCTCAAACAGCAATCTCCATCTCATTAGATCCTGATGTCATATTCAACAATATAAAAATAACTTGAACAATTTTGTTTACAGCAGACAATTTTTATTTGTCTTATGACAAACAGCCACACATACAAATACAATAGCTCTCAAATTATCATATTAGTGCAAAGATAAACTGGGTCCATGGTACCGGAGTGGAACAATAATACTAAACTCAGCCACTCATGTTCACTGGAGGTAAGTATAAATTTCATTTGAATGTTCATCTCCATCTTATGTAACCGTATGTATCCATAGTAACAAAACTGATATACGGTAATATTAAATTCAGAGATATTATTATACCACGTCAACTCTGGAATAATTCATCTCCATCTTATGTAACCGTATGTATCCATAGTAACAAAACTGATATACGGTAACATTAAATTCACAAATATCATTATACCATGTCAACTCTGGAATGTGAATTTTTCCAAACACTTGTCTAATTTTTTTTAGAACAGAACTACAGAACTTTGGCAACTCTGATGGAATGACCCAAGAGAGAGAATCCTGATCAAGACCTAGTCATCTGACAACTTCTCCAGCTTCTTCTGAACAAGATCCACCAATCCACTGACACGGTAATAACCAGCCTCGTACAGTAGCTCTCTCAAGTACCTTCGATCTTTTGGCAAGGTTTCTATATCCAGGTGACCTCCATTTCTCAAATAATTCAGAATGTGTCGGAAATGACACGGATCTCGATCAATGAAATAGAACCGGTGACCCTTCTCACTCTTAGATGGTTTGAAATTAATGTCTGGGTTAACTAATAAACCCAGTAAGCAACTGGTATCAGCCATCAGAGTAGCCAAACAAGTGATGAATTTTTGTCCACCCACATCTAATACAACTTTAGACTCCTGGTTCAACTGCCAGCTTTGCATAATGAGTCCATCACGTTTTCGGTAAAAAATCTTATCCAAAATATACAAAGCAGCCCCTTCCTTCTTGGAACGAGGAAGACACTCCGTTCCCACTTGGAGAGTACTGTCATCAGAGGAACAGCTTAAATTACAGCTTGAGCTGCCTGAACTTGGCTCACTAACATCTGAATTCTTATGTTACGCTCTGTTACATGTACCCCTTGTATGTCACCATGTAAACTCACAGGAACATCTATACCCTGTTCTGCAACATTACTACATGTACTATGTGAATTCTCTGGAACATCTATACCCTGTTCTACAACATTACTACATGTACTATGTAAACTCTCTGGAACATCTATACCCTGTTCTGCAACATTACTATGTAAATTCTCTGAAAAATCTATAACCTGTTACAACATTAGTATGTAAATTCTCAGGAACGTCACTATGTAAACACTCTGGAAAATCTAAAGCATGTTTTACATGTACCTCAGGATCTTCCATTTCTGCCTCTTCTAGACTTATTTCAGGGCTTGACAAAGGAGATGATACAGGTGTAGCAGACTAATTTGAGGTACTGACATGTCTTTCTTGGATAGTTTTTCTCAGTAACAATTGTTGACTGTTTTCAACTTCAACTCTGTCTATTTGTCTTATGACTTGGTTCCTGACTAGGGATGGCTGGTTGTCGAGTTGGTTTCTGACTTGGTTTTTGACCGGACACAGGATGACTTGGTTTCTGACTAGACACAGGGTGACTTGGTTTCTGACTAGACTCAGGATGACTTGGCTTCTGACTAGACACAGGGTGACTTGGTTTCTGACTGGACACAGGGTGTCTTTCCGCTCTCAACACGACTGTATTTAACATTCCTATCGCTAGATGGTTCAGCAAACCGCTTTCTGTTCATCTCTCTTTCAAATAGACCCCTTGAATGCCCAGAATGGCCTGCCTCATCTTCACTGACTTGCCGTAGTTTTCGCACAGCTGATGTTTTCAAATTCTCATATTTCCGTAGCACATCTTCTGTTAATCCCTCTATCCTGTCGAAAATCTCGAAATAGATTTTATTCATGTTGCACTCTATATGTTTCGTCCCATCTCTGACGAATATCTTCTTGCATCCAGAACACTTCCACCCCAGTCCAGAATGCTGTTCAATTACATGCCTTTGCCCTGCTCGGAGATAACCGAATCTTCGATTGTCACAGATAATACACTCCCAACAAGGACGCTGAAAGAAAAATGTACTTTTTTTTAATACTCAAGATATCTAGCAAATCAACCTAATATTTTGTTTATTCATTTCACAGATTTCTCATACTGCCCTACTGAATTGAGAAGCACACTCTGGAGCAGATTCATCACTCCTTAACAAGGCGTTATCTCCCCCTTGACTGTCTCAACCCTGACATCTGAGATGGTTTAAACCATGTCGGTTTATTTTCACCAAGGTAAGGCTTCAGCCTATTATGATGCACCACCTTTGGCTTCGTCTTTACACCTTCTCGTATTCTGTAAGTTACCTCACTCAACTTATGAGTCACTATGAAGGGTCCAACCCAGGGTCGTTGCAATTTTGGACAAAATCCCCTTTTACGTACTGGGTTATGCAACCACACACAATCACCAGGATTGTACAAATTGTTGTGTACACCACGATCATAAAGTTTCTTCATGTTCTCACTAGTTTTGTTCAGATATTCCCTGGCAAATTCATGGACTACTACCATCCTTTTGGCCAAATCATAGGCATAGCCAGTTTCTACTGTTTCGTTCTCTTCCTCGGGTTTCTCAAACAGGAGATCAACCGGGAGTTTTATCTCTCTCCCCAGCATCATGGCGCAAGGACTCGCACCTATCGACTCCTGGACAGAAGACCTATAAGCCATCATTAGGAGAGGGGTGTACATATCCCAATCTCGCTGATGAGAGGAAACGAAAGCAGACAACACACTTTCCAAGGTTTGGTTCATACGTTCAACCATACCATCTGACTGGGGGTGCGGTAGTGTGGTTCTAGTTTTCTTTGTGCCTAACAGTTTGCACAATTCACTGAAAACCTTTGATTCAAAATTTGATCCCTGATCTGAATGAATTAGATCTGGCACACCAAAATCTGACACTACCCTTTCCAACAACTTTTCAGCAACTGTAGTTGCTTCTTGATCTCTGATAGGTATTCCTTCCACCCACTTGGTAAAGTAATCGCCTACAATCAACAGATACCTGTTCTTTCTATCAGAAAGAGGTAATAATCCGAGAATGTCAAGAGCAATTCTCTCCATGACGATTCCCACATTATATCTTTTCATTGGTGCTTTAGGAATCTTTTTCGGTCTTTTCCGAGAAGCACACATATCACATACACGGCACCAATGTTCTATATCCGTCCGAAGACCATGCCAAAAGAATCGGCTACGAACCTTTGCCAAAGTCTTAGTAACACCTAAATGACCTGCAGTTCTTGAACTATGCAATTCTTCAAAAACTGTCTTTCTAAGGGACTTCGGCAAGACCAGATGCCAGCTAACACTATCACCACTGGTTGATTCCCACTTGCTATAGAGGACACCTCTCAAATACAATACTTCCTATCTATTCCAGTAATATTTCAAATTACAAGCGTCTAGTCCGTCATTCATAATCCAGCCGTCGTCCATTAGAGAATATCCGCGTCCATAATCCAAAGACCTATTCCATTTTCCAGTATTAGCACCAAATTCAAAAAGACAATCATAGTATACATAAACATAGGCTTGTTTCCTGCAAGAGAAAAGCTCCACCTTCTTTGGTAATTTATACCCATTCAGGTTTTTCACCTAATTCTTTCCATTCTATTACTTTTAACAAAATGGCATCTTCTCTCTGTAGATTACTGGTCTATTCCAAAGACAACTCAGTACACTTGTCGTCAGCAGTGGTCTCACATTCTATAGATTTTCCATTACACTCAGACATTTCATTTTGTCTCTTTGTTTCACTTCTAGTTGTACAAGAACTCACATAGCTTTGAAGAGAATTAATATCTCTTGAACTGTTTTCAGACGCTAATACCGTGTTCGGTATTCTATTTTCACAGGCCTGAAATTGACAAGAACATTCAAACTGAGTATCCCTCTGTTCTAGCCTATCACAGTGAGTACAATTTCCTTCAGAGAAATGGTCTACGAGATAAGTATCAGCATTTGAGTGTATTCTCCCTTGTCTTATGTTCGATCTCCATGTCAAACGTCTGTAAGGTTTCAATCCACCTAGCCACTTGTCCCTCAGGGTTCTTAAAATTCAATAACCATCTCAAAGCTCCATGGTCAGTTCTGACTCGGATATGGCTGCCATACAAATATTGATGTGAATTCCTTCCGAGTTACACAATATTGCCTTTCTAGCTTGCTCATGGCTTTAATATAATAGCCTATTACCCTTTCTTCACCTTATTATACCTGAGAGAGAACAGCTCTCACAGCAAAATTACTTGCATCTGTATCAAGGATAAACTGGCCATCAGACGTAGGATACCCTAGTATGGGAGAAGATATCAAAGCTTTCTTTAGAGTGATGAATCCTTCTTGATGAACATCTGTCCATACAAACCGACTACTTTTCTCAGTCAACTGATGCAAAGGTTTAGCAATCTGAGCAAAACCTCTAATAAACTTCCTATAATATGAACAAATTCACAGAAAACTTCTCACAGTTTTCACATTTATAGGAACAGGCCAATCTTGAATAGCCTGGGTCTTTTGTGGATCAGTAGCAATACCATCTGCACTCACAACATGACCAAGATAAGTGACTTCCCTTTGAAACAGGTTACATTTGGAAGAACTCCTTCAGGTTGGCATCTCGCAATCTTACAAAAACTTTTCCTAAATTCGCCAACTCTTCATCAAATGATGTTGCGTAAACAACAATGCCATCAAGATATACCATGACTATCTGATGAGATAATCCTGATAGGATGTTCTCCATCAATCTCTCAAACGTGGCAGGAGCGTTACAGAGTCCAAAAGACATAACTTTAAAATTCCAGAGGCCATGACCCGTGGTGAAGGCTGTCTTATCCTTATCAGCCTCAGCCATACCCACCTGCCAATATTCCTACTTTAGATCGAGTGTACTGAACCAGGTTGCACCAGATAGAGAATCTAACGTTTGGTCAATTCGTGGTAATGGATGACTATCTTTCTGAGTAATGTCATTAACTTTCCGGTAATCAATGCAAAAACGTAAGGAATTGTCCTTCTTTACAAGTAAAATGGGACTAGATCAGGGACTCGAGGATGGTTCAATAACATCTCTGTCCAACATATCATTAATCTCTTTATCAACATCTATCTGTTTTGATAAAGGTACGCGCCTTGCTCGTTGTTTAATTGGCCTAGTATCACCCGTATTGATAGTATGTTCAACCATAGTTGTTCGAAAAATACATCTTCATTCTCTACTCGAAAATTAGCAAATTTAATTTTCTGTTCAACATTGAGATGTTTATTGCTCTTTTCAAACATGGGTTGCAGATAATCCGGTATAACACCGTCAGTCTGTGCAGATCCACTTTGATTCTGACAACTAGCTACTGTATGCAAAGTAGCCTGCTTAGTTGATTCAGACATCAAAGCCACTGGTTCGAAATTAGCTGCAATAGCGTTTTTATACACAATTTGTGTTTTGGATGTTGGATTCAAAATACGGATCGGTATGCAACCATGTCTCAAATCTACTGAAGACTTAGCCAACAAGAGCTCGTTTCTGTCAAGGACACGTTCAGAGGGTTCTATCAATCCCTGTTCCATTCCACAAAAAAACATCTACAGGTCTCACAGAAACCAAAATTTCACTGTTAGGTGGCACAACTGTATTTTCCATAACAGGTGTCCTACAACAAGTAGGTTTTGCATCTCTGACATAACGATAACATGGCACATCCTGCCCTTTCAACCTCAAATTTCCAGAACTACATTTTACATCACACTCCTGTGCACTTAGGAAATCCATACCCAGTATGCCATCATTCTGGATATTTGCAAACAAAACTTCCTGTTGGAACACATGCCCCAAACTCAAAGAAACAGTCATTTTACCAAAGAAGGGAGTTAACTCTCCAGTAGCCGTTACAAGTTTTGCAATGTCTTGTTCAACCATTTGTGATGGGGACACCAAAAGATTTTTATTCAGAATTGTCACACTTGCTCCAGTATCGACCAACATCGATATAGGCTTGTTTCCTACTTTCACGGGAACAAATAAATCCTCATCACTGGCTGACGACTAACTGATTCACTAATACATTGGGCCTACATACCCCTGCCTTGTCCCGACCCGTGGATTTGGCAGTGGGAAGTTTCCCTGCACATTTGAATTTGCATTCCTTGTATCTGGTCTACCACCAATCTGTTGACCATTATATCTATTATTGGTATAATTCCTGTTTCCATTCTGTTCACCATTTCGAGGACTGACATTTTGCCTATACCCTTGGCCATTTGGTCCTCGATTTTGTCCAGTCAATTTTAAGGCTTTTACATCTTGATTTATTTCCCCCATTGTTCTCCTCATGTCTTTAAACCCATTCTCCATACATTGGATCAGCTTGTTCATATCTGAACTACATTCATCTGTTCTCACACTTCCACTATTTTCCAGAGGGGACTGTGCTTCTTGCAACTTCAGTCAAGCTACGGACAGGGCGACCACGGTGGCGATCAGCCAATCGATGAGTCTCTATGCGAACTGCCAATGTCTCAGCATCTACCATGGACTTGGGTTGAGCCTCTCGTAGACGAAGTCTCAAATCAGAATCAGGTATGGCATCAATAAAATGATCGATAACCAAAACATCAACTAATGCCCTATTTGCATCAGGATAAGCTTGTCTGGTCAACTTTCTGATTGATTGAGCCAGCTCATGCAAAGATTCATTCTTCCCTTTCAATTTACCTTACCTTCAGCCCGATTCACCGACCCAAATCGACTACTCATAGTTCTAACTAGAGTGTCAAAATCTCTCTTTTCTTGCCCACTCAATTCACTTAAAATACTCCACGCTGTCCCTTTTAAACTACTAGCCAAGAACAAAGCTTTGTCTTGAACAGTCCAACAATTAAGGTCTGCAAGGATCTCAAATTGATCTAGATATTCTGACCAATCCTCAGAAGCATCATATGGTTGAGGTCTCATTCTGGGATTAGAGGTATTTTACCTGGAAAAAATGGCATTGCCATTTACGTTTCCTGTATTCACATGAGTTGTCCCCCTTACACCACCAAAGACAGGTCTACTGTTAACCCTTGCATCGCCATTGCCATAATCACATGACCTCTATTGTTTGAACTAAATCTACTGTTTTTCTCTCTTACAGGTGGAACATCTTCTGTGCCATTCTACTGAAGGTTTCACCAGATCGGTGAAAGTTCACCCAATCCGTGAAGGTTTCACCAGATCCGGTGAAGTTCACCAAAACTAGGAAAAATCAAGCTCTCAATAAATTAAATTTATTGGAGAGTGTTGTCATACTATCCTCCAATGTCAACAGAGCAAACAGTGGTTCAACAAGCCTCTGGAAACTGATTCGCCCCTATCTGGGTCGCCAGCGTTCATGAATATTCAATTTGCCATGTACACGGAAAGTTCGTCTTCTCGATCAAACAAGATGTCTTACTCTACTCATGTTAAATCCAACTACATTGTAGTTATGATCCCAATTTAGAATTTTGTTCCCTGGTCCTGAAGTTTCCCCTTGAATGGGAATTGGTCAAATGCGCCGAGAAACGCTCTCCCGAACTATAAATAGAAACGCCTGACGTAGAACCGTGACGTCAATGTTTATCGCGGTGCACGCCAGGAATACCGCGATGGCTACCTGCCAAATTTGTCGCTACGGCGTGAGAGAACGATCTCGGATAAATACTGGTGAAACTAGAGAATATTACTCGCTAACAGTGTCCTAGGGAATTAGTATTCGGTCAAGGCACACACATGTCATGTCAGAGAATATTTATTGAAATAAACGCCGTCACGGTCACTTTCTCCCTGTAATTCTGTGTTGCTACCCGACACCTGCTGGTTCGCTAAGGGGTCATCACCAAATAACAACAAACCAACAACAGTATTTCGTACGTTCGTAACACTACGGACTGGTTGCAGCGGACGAGTGTTTGTTGGTAACGTAGAGGCGGCAGGGTTTTGGCGTCATAGAGAAGGTATCAAGGTGAAAGTTTATCTCATAGGAGTTTATGGCTGATGGGAGAGAAAGTCGGGTCTCGTGGAGGGTAGAGACAAATATGTAAGTGAGGGGAGATACGAGACGAGACTCTGAATACATCACAAGAACCAACATAATCCCTGTGTTGATTTGTATTTCAGCCACGCTTTTATTGTAGTTGTTCAGGTGTACATGTTGAGTTTGACTGCCAGTCCATCTACTCACCAGTTATCTATGGATACAAATGAAGGATCATCCTCAGGATTCGGAGATCGTGTCGAGGATGCACCATCAAAAGATTGTGACTTGAGTACAGAATTGAAAGATTTTACAGAATGTAGGCCTACTGCAGGAGTGAGTGAGTATGATTTAACGTCGTTTTCAACAACTTACCAAAGCACCCACCGACATCAACGGGAGAGATTGAGTCCAGCCTCACTTACATATTAACTTGTTTTTGTTGGAATACTTAGAATTTTGTTTCATCGTCGCTATATAGCTGAAATATTGCTGAACGAGATGTTAAACCTTAATTCTCTCTCTCTAATCAGGAAGATCGACCGTTTTTGACAACATGATAATTCTTCATAAGTCTATAGTTGCTGATATGTATAGTACCATCCTGTAGTATTCAGTCTTTCAAACGAACATATGCGAAACGATGGCTGGGTTCACCTACCAACCGGACGCGGCCAGTGAGTAACATGTCAATGGCCTAAGTTATACCGTTATGGTGAACGTGAAAATCATCTCATTTACGATAGGAACATTTACAAAATCTGGTATGTCATTTTTTTACCTATCTAAATTGGTCGCTCGACGTGGAAGACGAGACAGTAAATTTCATTCTCGGGCCTGAATGTTAGGTGTCGAGGGATGCTTTCGTGTAGCTTATGGTTGCTCCTTAGTCGCCAGACGTCGTCAATTTTTCCCAGCTCTTGCATATCGCTCCAATTCAGTGCAAACTGCGGATCCTTTACCTTCTGCGCCATCTGTAGATCCTGCACATGTAGGCACCGTCGTGATATGATTGAAAAGTTGTTGAAAACGACGTTAAATCCTACTCACTCCTGTAGTAGGCCTACCTTCTGTAAAATCTTTCAATTCTGTGCCCATGGCGTCATCTGTGGATGCTGCCTCCTCGACACAATCTCCGAATTTTGAGGATGATCCTTCATTTATATACATAGATAACTGGTTAGTAGAGGGACAGGAAATCAAACCCAGCATGTACACCTGAACAACTACAATAAAAGCGTGGCTAAAATACAAATTAACACAGGGATTATGTTTGGTTCTTGGGATGTATTCAGATATACAGTCCAATACTGGCCTGTGGGGTCATATGACTTCTTATCTTCCCACCACCTTTTATATGTTGCGTTTAATTATTGCTAATATGATGATCTCTTCGTCTCATAAACTCTCGGCACATTCTCGTTTGTTTTCCATCTCATTCATATTTGTAAAGTCTTTTTCGGGAATTTATTTCGAACAATCGTCTTACTCGGTTTTCAAGTATGAGTAGATAGTTTATACTTCCCTTCCTCTTATTTCGTTGAAGGAACTCTGCTCTCCTTTTACGTTTTTCTTGTGGAATAAAGGTTTGCCAATGGTTGTGGAGAAATATAACTGCACAGACGCTGTCACGCCGTTCTTTCATCTCTCTGGGAAGATATGACTTCATTGGGACCTTCAACAAGGCAGTCTTCTCGCTGATAGGCTCACAGCGTCTCTGTCACGAATTTTTTTGGAATTTGTCTGTAAATAGGACATTTTCTGTTGAATAATATTCATCCTAGTTTGCATTACTGATCGTCTCTCCGACCATATAAGTAAGTAATAGTTATCGCCTGATAGGGAGGCGTACTTTAGAAGATCATTTTAGTCGGGTGAAAGAAGACTGCATTTTAGGTTATTCGAGAGAAAACGGTTTGTTGTAGAAGTTTTAATGTGTGTATGTCTTTGGTGTGTTGTGTAGATTACTTCTAGATTGCTGGGTTTTTGACTTGTTTTTGTTGGAATACTTAGAATTTTGTATTTTGTTTGACCGTCGCTATATAACTGAAATATTGCTGAACCCGACGTTAAACCTTAATTCTCTCTCTCGCTCTCTCTCTCACTCTCTCTCAGTCCCAAGGTGTATAACGAAATATTATTATCGACTGTATAGATTTTGGGATTATAAGAGAACCTTTTTATCTAGGGACTACTTTGGAAGAATTTTTGGTCTGGTGAGGGACGACTGTGTCTTAGGTTATTCGAGAGAAATCGGTTTGTTGCAAAAGTTTTAATGTGTGTATGTTTGAATGTGTTGCATTACTAAGTTATTAACTGACTACTTAGTATTTTGTTTGAACGTCGCTATATAGCTGAAATATTGCTGAACGCGATGTTAAACCTTAATTCTCTCTCTCTCTCTACGAAAAATACAGGTATCTTTCTGCTATACCTATATCAGAGGTTCAAATATATTGTGTTGATCCATTGATAAGCTTTTCATGGTAATCTAAAAACGAAGTAACTCCTTGGGCACGCTACAGTTTTGTCGTTTTCAGCAGATTGACAATTGTCGAGTCTGTTCTGGCAATACTTCTGCGTTAATGCTATTTTTCTTTCTATGGGCCATGTAAGAAATTGTAAATACTGTTAAAGTCAACAATTGTTAGTGTCCATATTCGCTGCATTTCAGTTAAAGATTAATGCAGTAACGTCTATGCCGTGTTTTTGTAACCTTGTATTCAAATAAAAAAGAAAGTTTCTGAGGTTGTATATTTTTATCGCAGCTTAGATATTTGTGAAATCATGGATGTTGGATGAAGTTATGAAACATGGTGACATGAAAGAGAAATGTATGGATATATTATTCGATTCAGTAAGCGGTACCCTATATTGTAAGGGTGGCAAACTATATTTCCAATCATTATTCCACCTTTTTGGAATTCGTATGAAATCACACATTGTAGCAACTGGTATTAAGCTTAGTCAAATTTTACCTATCAAGATCTTACCAATTCCACGATGGCAGTTAGCTCAACCAGAAGTGGATATTGCACAAACGAAATTTAAAAAGGCAAACACGAGCCAGCTCTTGTATACACAAGAATTTGGTATGCTGAGAAAAAAATACAGATCACATCAGGCTATTTATACAGACGCTTCTAAAGATCCTGAGAGAGCAGCATGTGCTACTATCTTTGGTTCCAAAACTAAAACCTATCGACTACCAGGTAAAAGTTCGATATTCGCTGCCGAATCAAAAGGTATATTGTCGACTTTGGAAGGTATTGGGCCCACTAAAAGGCAAAAATGTGTCATGCCTTCAAGCGATAAAAAGTGGAACTTCAACTCATCCCACCATCTTGAATATTTCACAATTACATGTATATGACTGTAGATTTGATCAACAGATTGATATTGTGTTTTGTTGGTTGCCTAGTCACGTTGGAATCAAAGATAATACTGAGGCTGATAGAATGGCTAAGGCAGCCCTAGATAATGAGGTTGATCCTGATGGAATCCAATATAGCGATTTCAGACCCTTTATCTACTTACGCGAGAAAGCTGTTTCAATCTTTATGAGATGCTGTGAATAATAACAAACTTCGTGAGTTTAAAAAAACTGTACGCTATACTCATCTGAACAGCCAGAAACGTTTCGGTCAAGCCATGATCAGGCGATGTAGAATCGGCCATACACGATTAACTCAAGAATATTTACTGAAAAAAGAGCCAGTCCCAAGGTGTATTCCATGCCACGAAGATCTTACAGTGAAACATATTCTTATCGACTGTATAGAGTTTAAGATTGTAAGAGATTCTTTTTATCGAGCGAATACTTTGAAAGATCTGGTCAGTCGTGTGAACTTGTGTCTTGGGTTATGTGAGAGAAATCGGATTGTTGCATAAGTTTTAATGTGTGTAGGTTTTAATGTGTTGGATTACCAAGCTATTGGCTTGAGTACTTAAACCTTGAACGCGACCTTAAACCTAAATTTTGTCTCTCTCAAATCAATATAAGGAATCGAGGCGCTCAGGATATATTGCCCAATGGGTTATTAAGGATATGCGTACTCCGTCAACATTTTGACTATTCAAACACTGAACGGTATGATTATATACAGATAATGTAATACAGTTATGTAGTTGATAGCTCGTAATATGTAGACTCTTTATTCTCCGAGTGTTGTCGTATTGTTTCCTTATTCCTCTACATTGTTCCAAGAACACGGCACCGGACCGTGTAACACTTGACAATTCAACTTTCCATCTCGCAAAATTGGAAGAAGGAAAGCTCGACATCTCTTCCGTATTCCAGCTTTAGTACTTATAATTTTGTTTGATCATCGCTATATAGCTGAAATATTGCTGAACGCGACACTAAACCGTAATTCTCTCTCTCCTTTTCGTGTCGCAAAATACTGGAGTCATGTCGTGCTTTGCATATTCTTACTTTAAATTTTGCGAGACGAAAATCTGGAATACGATAGCGATGTAGACCTGATCTGGCATCACAGCTCCCGAGCTAGCGTATCTAATTCCGCTAAGCCGGTGCTAGGAACCTTGTGTCCACATGAACACCTGTAATATAAGCGCGACTGAGATACTAATGCTACGTCCGAGAATACGTTCATAGAGTAGGAAGGAAATTCTATATGACCAATGATCCTTTTGGGGAAGGTGAAATTCAAAATTTAGGTGAAATATTTTCCTGAAACAGTTTCAAAATATGGGGATCGTCGCGATATAGCTGAAATATTGCTGAACGCAACGTTAAACCTTCCTTCTTTCCCTCTCTCTGTCCATTACAGGCCCTCAGATAGTACGATACGGTCTTCTGGAGCAAAATAAGGTTATCGTCCACGAATTCGGTCACGTGTGACACAAGTTCATCATTTTCCTGGCTTTGACCTACTGTGGTCGTGTTTTCAAGTAAGCAACAGTTTTCTACTAACGTTGTGTCTCAGTAATTCAACGGTAATACGAAACATTGGTCCCGTATTCATGTAGAATATCTACTGTGTGGAATTGTTGTCTTTTGTCTTCTAAAAGACGAAAACATGAAAAAGTTTTGCCTGTGAAATGAGCCAAACTGTGAGGAGTGTTCTGCTTTCTTTCTGTGCTGTTTAATGTTTCTGGATATTTGGTCTCACTAAGTAATTCCCCATATGGAATTACAGTCCGGTCTAAAAAAATCCCACTCTCCTCTGATACTCTTCTTCTTCTTACCGGGCTTAACCAAATTTCGGCGTATCCCGGAAATGTTTCGGCGCCGAGTTCCAGTGATTGCCATCGCCTTCAACTATCTACATGTGTAACTTTGCCTTTCCCTTCCGACGATGTCTTATTCTTGTTGATGTTACTAGGAGGATTTTGAGTTTTCAAAATCTCACATTTAATTCCTTGTTATCTTTCTTTCCGCGTCAACAAGTTGTGATATTTTACACTAAACATTTGTACCTTCTGTTTTCTGTTCTTTAGTAACGAGATGGACTTGTTAACTAGCGTTTCTTCTGTTGTTTCTAGATGAGGGAAATATAGTTGGGAAAGAATTTTGACGAGATCCATAGGAAGTTTGGATTTGTTTGAGAAGTTGAGAGCACTTGAGTATCGGGGAAATTATATGGACTACTTGGGTTATCTGGTACTGATACTGGCGTGTACTTTTCATCGTTTTCCATATCTGTACATTGGACGACACCCAGGGCTTGTGACAACATGTCACATCGAGAAGTGGGGTCACAGATATCTGCTGGTAGAAGTTTGAGATGAGAAGGGAATGTTGGATGTTTGACGTATTGGCTAGCCACAACGAGCCGGCCATTGTGAGAAATGCGTTTACAGGATACTTCCAGGAGATCCAGATTCATTCCCTAGGATTTGCGTATAGTTATCCCTAAAGCCAACACGATTGGGTACTGCAACCGACCACACGTGTTCGATTGAGAACCAGGCTCAATGTCTGTAAACAAGCGACGTAAAAGCTTACTTCTCTCTCTCCCTGTCTGTAAACAATATGTGCTCCAATGTGACTGTCGTTCAATTAATTTGAAATTTACTGTTGGATCAGAATTGTCCAGCTTTACATCTCTCCACTCAAGCCGTTCTTGACCAGTATAACTGGGCAACCAACTTCAAGTGCAAAATTTTCTTAGCCGGTATTCTAGTACTAATATTGTAACTATCTCTGGCTTCATACACGAAAGAATTTTCGGGGGATTTCTAAATTTCGGTATTATGATAACCGACTTCGTCATTTGTGGCGAGTAGTTTGATTGGATTAGAGTCGGTATCTTGGGGACGAGATGATGTGCTAATCAAGTTGTTGGTCTTTTCCGATGGGCATCCTCGGACAGCTTCGGCTATAGCTCGAATCAATTCTGCCTACTTCTGTCGAACGATCTCAGTCAGATCAATATGATGTGGGAATGTTAGAGACCATTCTGCCGGGATCTAAGAATTTGTGACTGGGGACAGGTGGTTATTGCGAAAAAGTTTCCAGAAGCTATCACCTCTACTCCTCCGAAGGGTTAGCATGACTTTCGGATACTTCGGAACACGAAATCTGAGTCATCAAATATTTTTGCACTCAGCATTGAAATTTCATCAATGATAAATACGTCCGTGCTTATAATTCGTTCTTTGTATGATTTGAACTTCTTCCCATTTTTGATGTGCATGTGCTACTCTCTTTATTTCCAAAACTGAACCCTCTCGATTACCAGATAAACATTCGATATTCACGGCAGAAGCAAAAGCTATAGTGTCGGCTTTGAAAGTTTTTGGGTCCACTAAAGCGCAAAATGTGTCAAATTCTCAGATTCACTGTCATGCCTTCAAGCGATTAAAAGTGGAACTTAAACTCCTGCCACCATCTTGAATATTCTACAATTATATGACTAGGTTTGATCAACAGATTGATATTATTTTGTTGGTTGACTAGTTAGGTTGGCATCAAAGGTAATATTGAGGCTGATAGAATGGCTAAGGTGGCTTTGGATAATGAGGTTGATCCTGTTGGAATCCCATATAGCGATTTCAGACCCTCTATCTGTACTTGTGTGAGAAAGCTGTTTCAATCTTTATGAGATGCTGTGAAAAATAACAAACTTCAGGAGTTCAACAAAAAACTGTAGGCTATACTCATCTGAACAGCCAGAAACGATTCGATCAAGCCATGATCAGGCGATGTAGAATCGGCCATACACGATTAGCTCACGAACATTTACTAAAAAAGAGCCAGTCCCAAGGTGAATTCCATGCCATGAAGATGTCATGGTAATAGCACTTCAAAACAGATAACCACCATTTTATTTGATTCACAGATGTCATACATATGTGAGAATAATATTGCACCGGGACAATGCTTTGGGCACAATTCTCCGTCTGGGGGAAACACTTGAGACAATGTTCAGCACCATCTACTTGTGTGGAAACGATCTTGGGTATCCGTCAGATCACCAAGCGTATCTGCATGGCATCGAGTACTTGTTTTTTATAATGTGCTTGTTGATTACTTCTGGATTTCTAGGTTATTAACTTGTTTTTGTTGGAATATTTAGAATTTTGTCAGAATAGTCGCTATGTAGCTGAAATATTTTGCTGAACGCGACGTTAAACCTCCTCCTCTCTCTCTCTCTCTCTCTCTCTCTGAAACATATTCTTATCGACTGTGTATAGATTTTAAGATTGTAAGAGATTATTTCTATCGAGTAGCTACTTTAGAAGATCTTTTTAGTCGGGTGAAATAAGATTATTTGAGATTACTTAGTAATTCAACGGTAAAACGAAACATTGGTCCCGTATTCATGTAGAATATCTACTGTGTGGAATTGTTGTCTTTTGTCTTCTGAAAGACGAAAACATGGAAAAGTTTTGTCTGTGAAATGAACCAAACTGTGAGGAGTGTTCTGCTTTCTTTCTGTGCTGTTCAATTGGTCTCACTAAGTAATTCCACATATGGAATTACGGTCCGGTCTAAAAAATCCCACTCTCCTCTAATACAAGGTGGTGTAACTCTTGTTCTTCTTACCGGGCTTAAACAAATTTCGGCGTATCCCGGAAATGTTTCGGCACCGAGTTCCAGCGATTGCCATCGCCTCCAACTATCTAGATGTGTAACTTTGCCTTTCCCTTCCGACGATATCTTATTCTTTTTGATGTTTTCAAAATCTCACATGCTCGATTTTCAAAAATTGTCCAAAATCTTCGAAGAAAACTTTGTACATACTGACCGTTGGTCTGCATTCAGAACCCTTACACCGAAAAACCGTTCGCAATGATTGGTGTAGCTTACTTCATTGGACATGTACAAATAGAGGTAGCCTTCCATCTTCATCTAGTCGGCAGTTTTTAATTCCTTGTCATCTTTCTTTCCGCGTCAACAAGTTGTGATATTTTACACTAAACATTTGTACCTTCTGTTTTCTGTTCTTTAGTAATGAAATGGACTTGTTAACTAGCGTTTGTTCTGTTGTTTCTAGATGAATGAAATATAGTTGAGAAAGAATTTTGACGAGATCGATAGGAAGTTTGGATTTGTTTGAGAAGTTGAGGGCGCTTGAGTATCAGGGAAATTATATGGACTACTTGGGTTATCTGGTACTGATACTGGCGTGTACTTTTCATCGTTTCCATATCTGTACATTGGACGACACTCAGGGCTTGTGACAACATGTCACATCGAGAAGTGGGTTCACAGATATCTGCTGGTAGCAGTTTGAGATGAGAGGGGAATGTGGGATGTTTGACTTGGCGTCATAATTAGTGATTCGAAGACTCGCCTTCGTATTGGTTAGCCACACCGAGCCGGCCAGGGTGAGAAATCCGTTAACAGGATACTTCCAGGAGATCCAGATTCATTCCCTGGGATTTGTGTATAGTTATCCCTAAAGCCAAAACGATTGGGTACTGCAACCGACCACACGTGTTCGATTGAGAAGCAGGCTCAATGTCTGTAAACAAGCGACGTAAAATCTTAATTCTCTCTCTCCCTGTCTGTAAACAATATGTGCTCCAATGTGACTGTCGTTCAATTAATTTGAAATTTACTGTTGGACCAGAATTGTCCAGCTTTACATCTCTCCTCTCAAGCAGTTCTTGACCAGTATAACTGGGCAACCAACTTTCAAGTGCAAAATTTTCTTAGCCGGTATTCTAGTACAAATATTGTAATTATCTGCGGCTTCATACACGAAATTTTTTTCGGGGGATTTCTAAATTTCGGTATTATGATAATCGACTTAGTTTGATTGGATTAGAGTCGGTATCTTGGGGACGGGATGATGTGCTAATCAAGTTGTTGGTCTTTTCCGATGGGCATCCTCGGACAACTTGGGCTATAGCTCGAATCAATTCTGCCTCCTTCTGTCGAACGATCTCAGTCAGATCAATATGATGTGGGAATGTTAGAGACCAGTTTGACGCGATCTAAGAATTTGTGATTGGGGGCAGGTGGTAATTGCAAAAAAGTTTCCAGAAGCTATCACCTGTATTCCTTCGAAGGGTTAGCATGACTTTCGGATATTTCGGAACACGAAATCTAAGTCATCAAATATTTTTGTACTCAGCATTGAAATTTCATCAGTGATAAATACGTCCGTGCTTATAATTCGTTCTTTGTATGATTTGAACGTCTTCCCATTTTTGATGTGCATGTGCTACTGTCTTCAGTTCCAAAACTGAAACCTGTTGATTACCAGGCAAACGTTCGATATTCACGGCAGAAGCAAAAGCTATAGTGTCGGCTTTGAAAGGTATTGGGTCCACTAAAAGGAAAAAATATGCCATATTCTCAGATTCACTGTCATGCCTTCAAGCGATTAAAAGTGGAACTTCAACTCATCTCACCATCTTGAATATTCAACAATTATATGACTGTAGGTTTGGTCAACAGATTGATATTGTTTTGTTGGTTGCCTAGTTAGGTTGGCATCAAAGGTAGTATTGAGGCTGATAGAATGGCTAAGGTGGCCTTGGATAATGAGGTTGATCCTGATATAGCGATTTCAGACCCTCTATCTGTAATTGTGTGAGAAAGCTGTTTCAATGTTTATGGGGTGCTGTGAAAAATAACAAACTTCATGAGTTCAAAAAAAATGTAGGCTATACTCATCTGAACAGCCAAACACGTTTCGATCAAGCCATGATCAGGCGATGTAGAATCGGCCATACACGATTAACTCACGAACATTTACTAAAAAAGAGCCAGTCCCAAGGTGAATTCCATGCCATGAAGATGTCATGGTAATAGCACTTCAAAACAGATAACCACCATTTTATTTGATTCACAGATGTCATACATATGTGAGAATAATATTGGACCCGGACAATGCTTTGGGCACCATTCTCCGTCTAGGGAAAATACTTGAGACAATGTTTAGCACCATCTACTCGTGTGGATACAATCTTGGATATCCGTCGAATCACCAAGCGTATCTGCATGGCATCGAGTACATGTTTTTGTAATGTGCTTGTTGATTACTTCTGGATTGCTAGTTTATTAACTTGTTTTTGTTGGAATATTTAGAATTTTGTCAGAATAGTCGCTATGTAGCTGAAATATTTTGCTGAACGCGACGTTAAACCTCCTTCTCTCTCTCTCTCTCTCTGAAACATATTCTTATCGACTGTGTATAGATTTTAAGATTGCAAGAGATTCTTTCTATCGAGTAGCTTCTTTAGAAGATCTTTTTAGTCGGGTGAAATAAGATTATCTTAGGGTATTTGAGATTACTTAGAATTTTTGTTTGATCGTCTTCATATAGCTGAACGTGACGTTAAACCTTAATTCTCTCTGTATCGCTGATCAGTATTCTTAATCCATAGGAGTAAAGTCCTTATCTAGAGTATGATGTTTCCCAGTTAAGCTTTGATTGTGATTGTTCATATGAACACCTTGAGGATCTTGAAATACACGGGTTCGTACGGACCCTAGCCCCGAGTTAAGCGGAATTAAAGGCAAGTTACGAAAAGTAACGCCATAGATCTTTCACGCTAAGCTCGTATTTTACTATCAGCATGCGATATGTATCGCCAAATTTGAGAAACTTTGAGTGGAGGCGCTTGGTGGTGTAGCCCTGTTTTATAAGTTTCTGCAACAATTTTTTGTGACGTTGATTAAAATCGTCACATTTAACACAGGATCTAGCAAATGCTACTAGGCGTGATATGTATACGCCATATGCAGGTCCCACTGGAATATTGCTGTCCAGAAAGGAATAGTTAACGATGTCGAAATTTGAGAAACTTTGATTGGAGACGCTTGATGGTATAGCCCAGTTTTATATGTTTATGCTAAAATGTCTTGTGACTTGGATAAAAATCGTCACAGTTAACACATGTTCTATCAAATGCTACTATGCGACAGAGGTATGCGACATATGCAGGTCCCACTGGAATATTACTCTTCAGAAATGGATAGTTTACGATGTCGAAATTGTATTCATCTCTTTCGTCGTTAATTCGACGAGAGAGAAGGCCGATCCATCTTTATAGAGATACAGGCCTAAATATGATGTGCCTTTAGGGCTATCTGTGGTTTTCCTTCAAATCCAATGAAGGTAGATATATATCCTTCACTGCTTCATTTATATATGGATCATCCACAGCGGGAAGATCGTCTATATAGCGTTTGCTGAACGAAGAATTCTTTCTGTCAGTAAATCTACAATTTCGCCATGTATGACGCTATAGACGTTTTGAAACCGGGTTATGAGATCATTCATGGGAGTATAGGGTAAGGGCGGGGGAGACCGGGCTAGACAATTTGAGATATTTTACGTATGTTGTAGAGGAGTTGTCACAATGCATTACTCTAGATCGGTTGCTGGAAATCTAGTTTCCATGTCTAAATGGGACTTGGAAATGTATTTGGGTTCGCTTCTCTCTTGCAGGAAACCAGCCCATGTTTATACTATGACTGTTTTTTGAAATTGTTGCTAATACTGTTATATGAAATAGGTCTTTGGATTATGGATGCGGATATTCTTTAATGGACGGTTGCTGAATGACGGACCAAACGCTTGTAATACGGATTCCATGTTAATGGCTTGTGTTACATCGTATTGACACATTATATCTCGCCTGATCGCATTTGCTAGATCCGATGAAAACTGTGAAGTATCAGGAATGGTCATAATATATAACACACCGAGATGTGGGATAGAGCGCCAAGTGGTCATTGGATCCGTCCCACTGGCGGAAATATACATGTTATAGAACATAGTACAGTCAAATCTTGACCCCTCCTCCTCCTTCTTGATGTAATTTTGCTTCTCATCGTCTTCGAATTAGGGTTTGATACACCGGCATTCTTTGCTGCTCAATCTATGTTTTTTCCTCAAAGTGAGTTATAGGAAATATAGACAAGGTTCATTTCAAACAAGAGTGGGGCTTGTGTAGTCACAATGTCAGGGTAATGATCTGTGTAGTCACAACGACAGGGTGATGATGTTTGTAGTCACAATGACACGGTGATGGTATGTATAGTCACAATGACAGGGAGACAATGTGTGTAGTAACAATGATGGTAACCGTGTATCCTTCTTAAACCGAGCATCATGCGAAGAAGCAAGGTGAAATGTGATTTCTCATCTAAGAAATTTTGAAATAGTTTATCGGATTTAAGTAAAACTCCAACACTTTTAAACTGTTTGTATAAACGTCAACCTCGTATATCGCCAACATTATGTGAAGCGAATAATCTCAACCATAATCACTGAAATGGCAATGATGGGCAGACACAAACGCAGACGATGTCGACATATTAACTGACCTCGCGGATATGAATGTAACATATCCAGAAGGAAAACACAATATACCTGAAGCATACTGACCCTCCTCTTTGTTATTTTCTCTTCTTCCCTTCCTCTGTGGCCTCATTTCTCTCTGAATAAATAAACTTTAACAGTTATCCTTCAAGTGAAAATGATGTTAGACACAAAGACAGAAGGGATCGACATATTGAGCCAGACTGAGCACATGGGTATAAATGTAAAATCTCCTCAGGAAACAAAACACAAATACACCTAAATCATTCTCTCGGCTCTCACCTCTTTTCCTCTTTTTAGTCTCCTCCCTAGATTTCTGCTCCTCCTCCTTGACCTCATTCTCTTCTTCCTCAGACTGCTCCTCCTTCGACTCCTGATTTTTCTCTTCCTTCGACTACTTCTTCGACTCCTCCTTCTTCGACTTCTCCTTCGACTCCTCTTTGACCTTTTCCTTCGTGTCCTTCGACGACTCCGACGACGAAGATTCCTCCTTATCCTTCGACACCTCCTTGGGGTGCGGAAAACGTATGAGGGCCCCAAATGGCAGTGATACACTATCACAAACCCCCTCCGCTCATCATAAAGATTGATCCAACTACCGATGTCTGTATAAAAAAAATTGAAAGAATTTAAGCTATAAACGGTTTATAACAAGATCCGACTTTGAAGTTATGTAGGAAACTGAATCTAAATTATTTGACAAATCACCCCTACCCCAAACATGAAAATTACGTGAAATATCCCCATTTCGGTTCTTTGTTTTCAATATATTTGTTTGGTCATATCACGACGGCTGTTTAGCTTTAGCTCGCCCTCTTTTTACTCCGATATTATGACAACTGATCTCTCATATATACTATCATGTCAAACACACTGGGAATTTATTTCATCCAATATTGGCAGCCGTGGATATCCATATGTTAATTATGTCTATGTACTTAACAAATCTGAAATGACCTGTTGTTTTTTAACATGGACCTTCCAACACACCCTCACAAAAACTGTAGATAGGGGATCATAATCTTGATGTTTTTAAAGGTTCACGTTTTAAAAGGTCACCCATAAAAATATCAACTAAACCATGACCAGGCGAAGTGTAATCGGCTACACACGATTCACTCACGAACATTTACTAAAATAGAGCCAGTCCAAAGGTGTATTCCATGCCACGAAGATCTCACAGTGAAACACATTCTTATGGACTGTATAAATTTTAAGATTGCAAGAGATTCTTTTTTATGGAACAGCTACTTTAGAAGATCTGTTTTGTGGGGTGAAAGAAGACTGTTTCTTCGTTTATTTGAGAGAAATCGGTTTGTTGCATAAGTTTTGAAGTGTGTATGTTTTAATGTGTCGGATTACTAAGTTATTAACTTGAATACTTAGAATTTTGTTTTATTGTCGCTATATAGCTGAAATATTGCTGAACGCGACGTTAAACCTTAATGCTCTCTCTTCTTCTCTCTCAAATACACAATAATATACATGAATCAATTACAGTATATAAATCAGATGGTCATTGCGCTTGAGATCTTCACAATCTTAACTATAGCCGCAATGCCTTATTTTTTTTTTATAAAAGGGAAAGGATTTCGCGACAGGCACATTAGTTGACATATTATGGGCATCATTGACTTTTGTTGACCTCTTATCTTTCAAGTACGCATCTTCTGCTGAGGATTCAGAATCGAATCTGACCTTTTGATTATTCAACGCCATATATCAAATATCTTTCGAGTATATTGACGAACTCGCAATTACTTGTCCAATATATAAAGTCCAATATATCAGTGTAAGTATATCGCATAAGTAGATGGTTGAGTTCTTTCATAGCGCTCGTTTGATTCAGTTATATCACCACCAGAGATTAGGCTGTTCTTCGGAAAGACAAAACAAAGACCGACGAATTCGAAAGTGGCATTTTCATCTTTGGTGGACTTCAAGTAGCCAAGGGTACAACGGAAACTATAGAGTACTACAAGGATACCAAACCCGCTAGCCATTTGAACATTTCGCTTATCGAATATAAGAATATCCTACCTGCCAATATATAAAGCTGCTCCAGTCTAGTGGTCAGCAGCACCCTCAGAAGCATTACATCTCAATATATATGTGCTGCCGGTGCATTATTGAGAGAGAGAATAAAGGTTTAACGTCGCGTTCAGCAATATTTCAGCTATATAGCGACACTCAAACAGTATTTTTGCAAAAACAAGTCAACAGCCCAGCAATCCGGAAGTAATCAAAACAAAACACCAAAAACATGTACATACATTAAAACGTATTCAACATGAATTTCAGGCAAGCACCTAAAAGGTGCGTGGACCCCTCAGCCCGATTTGTTTAATCAGTAGGATCAGGGCTGGATCTAGAGCCAATTTAGTTCCGGAAAATGTAAAGGCGCCTAAAACATCTGACACTCAAACTCAAATGAAAAAAAAAGCTTCAGGGAGCCTCAATATCGATCTGATTGCATAGCTGGGTATTCAATTTTATGCTAATATACCTCTATTTTGTGACTGATCACAGGCTCTTTGCGCCGAAATTCACTACCCGGTAACGGAAATTGGAACCTCAATAATGAATTATCAATGGAAACTAGGAGTTTGGGATCAGAACCTGCAAAAAATCCCTAGATACGGTCCTGAGGTGATTTATGTACCGTGTATAATAGACTACGTCTTCACGTGAGCGGTGTGCTTGGATTACAGCATGCATGAAATTGTAGCTTTATCAGTGGCAATTTATGCAAATACACAAGTTAATGGCATAGAAACACAATGATTGACATAGGCCCACCCAAAACTTCGATATTCACCGCAGAAGCAAAAGCTATATTGTTGACTTTAGAAGGTATTGGGTTCATTAAAAGGAAAATATATGTCATATTGTCAGATTCAATGTCATGCCTTCAAGCCATTAAAAGTGGAACTTCGACTCATCCCACTATCTTGAGTGTTCTACAACTACACGACTAGATTTGATCAACATATTGATATTGCGTTTTGTAGGTTGCATGCCTAATCACGTTGGCATCAAAGGTAAAACTGAGGCTGATAGGATGGCTACGGCAGTCCTAGATGATGAGGTTGATCCTATTGGAATCCCATATAGCGATTTCTGAACCTCTATCTGTACTTACGTGAGACGGCTGTTTCAATCTTTATGGGATGCTGTGACTAATAACAAACTTCTCGACCTGTAGGCTATACTCATCTGAACAGCCAGAAACGTTTCGATCAAACCATCATCAGGCGATGTAGAATCGGGCATACACGATTAACTCATGAAAATTTACTAAAGAAAAAGAGCCAGTCTCAAGGTGTATTCCATGCCATGAAGATCTCACGGTGAAACATTCTTATCGAATGCATAGATTTTAAGATTGTAAGAGATGCTTTTTATCGAGCGACTACTTTGGAAGATCTTTTTAGTCGGGTGAGGGAATATTGCATCTTGGGTTATTTGAGAGAAATCGGTTTGTTACGTAAGTTTTAATGTACGTTTTAATGTGTTGGATTACTAAGTTATTGGCCCGAGTACTTAGAATTTTGTTTGATCGTCGCTATATATAGCTGAAATATTGCTGAACGCGACATTAAACCTTAATTCTCTCTCTCTATCTCTCTCTCTCCTTTTTGGATAGACTTTTCCGCATTGTAATTGATACAGTTTGTACGGTAAAGAATCTTTCTTACGAACCAGCTTAACCCAAAATGTCCTTTTATTACATTCAGTAGACAAGCTGTCTGCCAAGCTCCCCATAAATAAACATATTTGGAGCATTTTTTGGGATACCTGAAACAAAATTACAATATTGAGTGTATACAGTTTCCATATCTTTCATGTTACTAAAACCCCATAATTCACATCCATATGAAACATATTATGATGGACTTATAGATTTTTAAATTGTAAGAGATTCTTTTTATCAAGCAGCTACTTCAGAAGACCTTTTTAGTCGGGTAAATGAAGACTGTATTTTAGGTTATTTGAAAGAAATTTGTTTGTTGCATAAGTTTTAATGTATGTGCATGTCTTTTGGTCTGTTGTGTTTATTACTTCTGGATTTCTGGTTTTGTTAGACTACTTACAATTAGAATCGATCGTCGCTATATAGCTGAAATATTGCTGAACGCGACATTAAACCTTAATTCTCTCTCTCTCTCTCTCTCTCTCTCTCTATATATATATATATATATATACTAGTACAGGCTTTATTATTTTATCTAAAATGTTAATCTTATTATCTACATCAACGCGTATTGAGGCGAGATAAATGCAGTCGTCATTCAGTAGGCCGTCGTCAACCATAAATAATTCTCACTTGCATTACAAGCGTCTAGTCCGTCATTCATAATCCAGCCGTCGTCCATTAGAGAATATCCGCGTCCATAATCCAAAGACCTATTCCATTTCCATATAACAGTATTAGCACCAAATTCAAAAAGACAAAAGTATACATAAACATAGGCTTGTTTCCTGCAAGAGAGAAGCGGTCAACAGTTTTCAATGATGCCGGCAAGACATCATGATGTTCCAAAATATCAAATCCGTATCGCTGATCAGTATTCTTAATCCATAATATTCGTTATAGAGTCGTCATCTAAAAATGATGTACCTCAGTCACGCATAACCTAAAGCGGAAATATACATGACATAGAACATAGTACAGTCATATATCGCTCTTCCATCTTGAAGGAAATTTGCTGCTCATATTCTTCGAATTAGATTTTTCCAATAATACAATGATATTCTTTACTGTTCAGTCTGAGCTTTCCCCAAAGTGGTGCTAATACTGTTATATGGAATAGGTGCTTGAATTATGAACGCGGATATTCTTTAATGGACGACGGCTGAATTATGAATGACGGACTAGACGCTTGATATTGTAGATGTTACCAGGCTATACTCATCTGAACAGCCGGAAACGTTTCGATCAAACCATGCTCAGGCGATGTAGAATCGGCCATACACGATTAACTCACGAACATTTAATAAAAAAAGAGCCAGCCCAAGATGTGTTCCATGCCATGATGATCTCACGGGGAAACAACATATTCTTATCGAATGCATAAATTTTAAGATTGTAAGAGATGCTTTTTATCGAGCGACTACTTTGGAAGATCTTTTCAGTCGGGTGATCTCTCACATCTTGGGTTATTTGAGAGAAATCGGGCTGTTACATAAGTTTTACTGTGTGTATGTTTTAATGCGTTGGATTGCTAAGTTAATGACTTGAGTACTTAGAATTTTGATTGATCGTCGCTCTATAGCTGAAATATTGCTGAACGCGACATTAAACCTTAATTCTCTCTCTCTCCAGTATCAGTAAATATAGACACGGTTCATTTCAAACAAGAGAGGGGATTGTGTGGTGATAGTGAGTGAGTAGGACAATGTCGTTTTCAAATTTTTTTCGGTCATATCGCGACGGTTGTTAAGTTTAGGGTTAACTCGCCCTCTTTATTATGACAACCGATCTGTCATTTATACTATCATATCAAACACACTGAAATTTATTTCATCCAATATTAGCAGCCGTGGATATCCATATATTATGTCTGTGTACTTAACAAATCTGAAATGACATCTTTTTATTTACATGGCCCCTCTAACACACCCTCTCAGTAACTGTAGTATAGACTGGGATTGGCGAGGAGATGCATGATCATCATTTTGATATTTTTAATTTTGCTCGTTTGAAACGGTCATCCATAAAAATATCAAATGAACACAATCATATATATGAATCAATTGCAGTATATAAATCAGATGGTTATTGCGAGTGGGAAAGTATTCAGGGGGCAGAGCTGTGCTTGAGCTGTTCACGGTATTAATTATAACCATAATGCATTATTTTTTCCTAGAAGAAAAGCTTGCGGAACCGGCACATGAATTCAAGTTGTCTTATGGGCATCATGACAACTACTGACCTCTTATCTTTCAAGAGAACATCTGCTTAAGATTCAGAATCGAACCTTAGCTTTTCATTATTCAACGCCATACGTCAGATATCTCGCGAGTATATTGACGAACAATTGGGTGTCCAATCTAAAGAAAGCTTATATGTCGAAGCAGATGAATCTACTTTAGAAGTTCGAAGAACTAAACTAGCACTGCAATATATCGTAAAATTGTGATCTAATCGCTCAAATCCCGCATATAACTGTTTTCAACCCTCAATACGTAGATTTGTATTTAAAGAAACCATCTATTATTCCCCCTTTTGGAATTAGTATGAATTACAAGCGTCTGGTCCGTTATTCATAATTCAGTCGTCGTCCATTAAAGAATATCCGCGCCCATAATCCAAACATTGTAGCAGCTGGTATTAAGCTTAGTCAAATTTTATTAACAAGCTCTAACCAGTTTCACCATGGCAGTTAGCCAGACCAGGAGTTATATGACGAAATATGAAAAGGCAGACACGAGCCATCTCGTGTATAAGCAAGACTTTTGGTCTATTGAGACGAAAATACAGATCGCATTAAGCTGTTTATACAGATGGTTCTAAAGTTGGTGAAACAGTAGTGTGTGCTACTATCTTTATTTTCGAAACTAAAACTTCCAGGTAAAAGGTTGAGTTTCACTCTCGAAGCCAAAGCTTTAGAAGTTATTGGGTCTACAAAATGAGGAAAATATGTCATATTCTCAGATTCGACGTCATGCCTTCAAGCAATTGAGAGTGAAACTTCGACTCACCCCACCATTTTGAACATTCTACAATTATATGATCGTAGATTTCATCAACAGATTGCTGTTGTATTTGTTGGTTGCAAAGCCACGTTGGCTTCAAAGGAAATATTGAATCTGACGAAATGGCTAAGGCAGTCCTAGATAATGAGGTTGATCTGTTTGTTGTATAAATTTTAATGTATGTACATGTTTTTAGTGGGTTCTGTTGATTACTTCTGGATTGCTGGGTTGTTGACTTGTTTTTGTTGGAATACTTAGAATTTTGCTTGGTCGTCGCTACACAGCTGTAATATTGCTGATCGCGACGTTAAACCTTAATTCTCTCTCTCTCTCTCTCTCTCTCTCATTATATTGTTTACCCTGACATCAACTGACTTCGGTCAATATTGGTGGTCAAAACGTCTGGTTGAAATCCTCTTGTGATGAGCATGAACGAAGCCATTATTCGTATATTGGAACTGATTCTGATCTCTGGTTGGTATGATGTCCAACAGTTCAACATATATTCAAACCAGTAACAGAGTCGTCCTGTTGCGCATTTTCGCTTGATAAAAAAATGTACTTGGGCCTTAATTAACGACTTTCTGAAGACGTGGGTATATTTGTGCTATAGAGAGGGTCCTAGATTCTCATTCGTTTTCTTTGTGAGCAACGTTTCGAATTGTCTGGAACGGGTGTCCTGGTATTGCGGATTGGATCATATGTCTTCACTATAGAATGCCCGTTCAATGCTCAAAACTACCACGAGTATGCCATACATGACCTCTCAACCGCTTTACAGATGCATTAATTTCTGAATGACTGCAAGATATTCCCGTTCAATTCAGTGCGATTTTCGGTATAGACGGCACCAAGGTACATATACCGTCTGGCTGGTCGGACATAGAATTACAAGCGTCTGGTCCGTCATTCATAATTCAGCCGTCGTCCATTAGAGAATATCCGCGTCCATAATCCAAAGACCTATTCCATATTCCATATCATAGTATCATAAACAATCATAGTATGCATAAACATAGGCTTGTTTCCTGCAAGAGAGAAGCGGTCAACAGTTTTCAATGATGCCGGCAAGACATCATGATGTTCCAAAAATATCAAATCCGTATCGCTGATCAGTGATTGTGACTGTTCATATGAGTATCATGAGGATCTTGAAGTACATGGGTTCATACGGCCCCTAGCCCCGGGTTAAGCGGAATTAGACACAAGTTACGAAACGTAACGCCATAGATCTTGCACGCTACGCTCGTATTTTGTTATCAGCATGCGATATGTATCGCCAAATTTGATAAACTTTGAGTGGAGGCGCTTG
Organism: Hanleya hanleyi; assembly: GCA_036873755.1. Lineage (NCBI taxonomy): Eukaryota > Metazoa > Mollusca > Polyplacophora > Lepidopleurida > Hanleyidae > Hanleya > Hanleya hanleyi. Next base: position 207,795 of record JAVTVY010051120.1, read on the forward strand.
GTGGTGTAGCCCTGTTTTATAAGTTTCTGCAACAATGTTTTGTGACGTTGATTAAAATCGTCACATTTAACACAGGATCTAGCAAATGCTACTAGGCGTGGACGCAGTGGACTTCGTCATCAGGGGTGCATTCACTACCATGACTGGATGGTATCCATTCTAATCCAAGAACGTATTTCCCTGCCAATAATCGAAATACCGTTTTAGTACCACAGTTAGCGTCATTTTCTAACAGAAAAACACAAGATGGTTTCCTAAAAGAGAAAGGACATAGTTGTGTTTGGATACCATGTGGACTGCAGACAAGTTGAACAAGATGTTATCTGAAAATTGATATTTGATATTTCAAGTCACGTTTCACCTTACGAAAATAGTTGTAACAGAAAAGAACTATACTGCCAATACCGTACATGTAAACATTTCTGTGAGTGTTACCTGCCTGTATGCTCAGTTTCTGTGAGTGTTACCTGCCTGTATGCTCAGTTGAAAACCTAATCTCTCTATTCTAAGCCAGGATGAAACACTATAATATCCCATCGAGCTATGAGTGTTTCTAATATCAATGTTGAATTTACATCATTCTGGTTACAAGGCCCATTCGTTTAGAATCGGCAAAGCGACATTTCCCGTGACTTGACGGAGACGCAACCGCTGGCCATTGAAATGCCTACATGTATATATCGTAAGACTAAAACTCTCAAGTTTATGTCAAAACAGTTGACCATTACCGAGCTATTCGCCTGACTATTCGATGGAAACTGGTTCTTAAGCCTGAAAGCATGTATGTGCTCTTCAATAGTTGAACAATATAAGACTCCAGCTACTAAATCTGCTGGCATGAAAAGACAGAAGAAGAACCGGCTGAAATTGACTTCCGCCATATCAGTTCTTATTCTTCCCCGAGTTGACAAGTCATACCTCAGTTTTGCTAGCCAGATTCGACCATTTTCCAGAAAAATATGTAAGAATTTTTAAGAACACTTTTTAAAAGAAACCCGACATGGTGATAATGGTGAAAACATTGAGTCAACATTTTATATAGATACGCCATGCTTGTTACAAGCAGAAAAGTGTGATACTCAGTCACTTGAAAAGTTACTCCGTGGTCCCAACCGCCTTGAAGGCGAACTCGGTCACCAGCCATCATGCCCCAAGGTGTATTCCATGCCACAAAGATCTCACAGTGAAACACATTCTGATCGACTGTAGAGATTTTGAGATTGTACAAGATGAAGACATCAGTTGGCCATAAATTCTTGGTAGCCTTATGTAATGTTTAAACGCCCGGACCCAAAAGAATATTGTCAGTCTTGAGGTTTTCACGAATATAACATCATGATGCTTAGCTGCCATCAATGGAAACTGTTGACTGCTTTTTTCTGGTTCCAAGAAATTTCCCAGGGAATTGTGCCTTTTTTCATAATAGCATGAAAATTGGCACAGGTGTACATCGAGGCCTGGGGAAAATTTCTGGATATGGAGCAACCACGATCTTTTCCTGTGTAGCTCGCAGTGGCCATTATTCCAGATGGTCGCCAGGATCTCATATTAGCATCTGGAATACTGCACTGTTTTCTTCTGTTTTAGACAAATAAAAATGGTCATACCACCGGGTCGACTATCTTAGTTTTCAAGATGGTCGCCATCTGAAGCCTATTTCAGTTATATTTCAATAACCAGAACAAATCTACTTAATTTCGGTCGATACTCTGATATTTAGTGTTTCAGCACGACGATTATTTCAAAATAGATACGATGTTATAACAACCATCTCGGATTTACAAAATGACTGGCATCATTTTCCAAAATGGCCTCTCGATTTTCATCTCCGACACATTCGGCACACGTAGCTTTGTATTAGTTAGCCAGCCTACTGGGTTACACTTTGATTTTATTTTGAAAGCAGCATGGTTCCACAGTGCTACATTATTAGGAGACAGTAATATTTAATTAACTAAAGAATGAAAATAATAATATCGATGAAAATAATAAGCAAAAATAACCAACCGGATATGTAAAATTGCTCAAAAGATTTTCCAAAATGGCCGCCAGATTTTAATGTTGAGCCGCTTAGGCTCTTAAGTTTGCGTTATTTGCCAACACTGCTGCTTTGCACTTGATTTTTGAAAGCAGAATAGTTGTACTATATCACAGTACAGTAATATTTAATTAAATTTAAGGAATGAAAATAATAATATTGATAAAGATAATAAGCAAATTAGGCAAACATAGTCAACCAGATAATGTGAATTTTTCATAGGATTTTGACTTTTCTCATGAAACCTCAAAGCCCACATTTAATGAGTCATGACGTTGGGAAAGTAATGAGATATGGAGTCATTTTGTACTAAATTAACATAGGCCGTAACAACCATTTTTCAAGATGGCCGCCATGAGTCATAGTTGTTTTTTGACCGTTTATTTATTTGACTCTGGGTATTATCGCCACCTCTTAAACGAGAGGACTAAATATTTTCACAGTTAGATAGTAAGAGTTACCGCTCCCAGCAAATTCGAACAAATTTACCTTGGTTGCTCAGCTGACGAAGTCTTGTCGGGATGTGCTGCTCGGGCGATTTATTTTCCATTATTTTTAATTTATTTCTTTTCTTGGATTTGGCCTCGAGTACGTTTCTTCAAGATAGAGCTTTTTTACATGATGCCATGTAAATTACTATAGTACGCTATCATGTAAACAAAACGTGAAGAAATTGGTTGAAAGATATACATTGAACACAAAGAAATTTCTGGATATGCACTTCCAAAATATATTTTAACATGATGTTGCGTAGAATATGCTTATAGCGTGCCTAGGTGGATTCACTTCAAAACTTCGGGGACATACTCACCGAAACGTTGTGGAAAAACATGTATTTATTCGAAGAGTTGAAAGACAGAAAAAATATTCGTTCCATTTATGTTCACTTCTATGGTTATTTCAGCCTATTTAAGCATACATTTTTGTGGATCGGCATGATCGTAAGTTTTGAAAGTTCCGATGACATTTTGAATCAAACAAACGAGCTCTATAACCCCAATATGAAAAGCTAAGAAGACAGACTCTAATCCACTCTAATCTTTCTAATTTCTCTAATATTCCGGTGAATATCCGGGGAAGGTGACAGATTGGATTGAAAAATCTTAGAAAGATAGGCACAACCACCAGAACATTTCATACAGATATGAACAAAACGTGGTTTGTTTCCAATTGCAAATATCTCATTCATGGTGCACGGAATCAGCTGGTGCCCATGTCGATTTGAATACAGCATAATCTTGCCCATCTGAATGTCGTTATAGAGATGCCCCAAGTGTTTTCAACTTAGTGATATCAGTTTTGGGGGATGGGGAAGGGTTTATAGGGCCACAAACTCAATCCAGCGATCTGGCGGTTTAATATCTTTACTTTCAAGATTTGCTCGCTAGGTACACCACACAAATTACAAGCGTCTGGTCCGTCATTCATAATTCAGCCGTCGTTCATTAAATATGGAACAGGTCTTTGGATTATGGACGCGGATATTCTTTAATGGACGACGGCTGAAGTATGAATGACGGACCAGACGCTTGTAATTAAAGAAAATCCGCGTCCATAATCCAAAGATTCATTCCATATAACAGTACCCTCCTCAACTTTCTCTCGATAGACCATTGCTAAAAACAACTTGCTTTGTTTGGGATATTCCAGGTTATGGCCATGCAATTTCTTATCAGGGTCGACGTCTATGTTTTAAGCGAAATATGTCTTAAAGCAAAGTATACTTTATTCCCTGTATAAATGTATTATTTTATATATGTCTATATATCTAAACAGTGCAACAACTGTGCGTTCTTTGATGTGTCCCAAGATATTTGCCCGATCGCGATGAATTTTGCACATACTATCCCAGTAGCCAAGCCGACACGGTGTATCAAGGATTATCCTGTAGGTGCAGTTGTGCTCTAATGAGCATGCGTGAACTGGATTTTGAAAATTACACAAACATATTCAACCAGATTTTTCAATGGAAAATATTCATTTCATCACACATTCAACATGTTCACTGGGTGTCTCGACGGCCATTAGTCGTTAAAATCGCGTGTAACCACCACGACACTGTATCACATTCCGACAACGAGCTCGCATGGTATTGATGATGGCAATTTGAAAACGTCAAAATGTCGATCGCCCAGTCCTGAAATTTATTCCTAAGGTTGGGCATTCAGGACATCACACACACCACAAGCTTTTTATGCGTTTTCACATGACCTGCATCAGGTAATTTCATGTCCGAGATGGTCAATACAAACGGTCGCATACCCCAAAAGTCCATATTACTGCCCGCACGTATTGGGCGTTAAAAGTTGCAAATTTTTGTGGTAAACCATGCCTCGGTTATCGAATATGGATAGGTCTATTGCAATTGACCTTTTAGAGGCTAACACGCCTGTAAAACAGGTTGCGCGTCGAATGGGAGTGTCTCCTAATGCCATTCGTAAATTACAAGCCAAATTTCTCCAAACTGGAGATGTGAAGGATCTGCCGAGAAGTGGAATGCCCAAGGCAACCACGCAACGACAAGATCGGCGAAACGCAAACGTCGCACTCAGGCACTCAGGTCGTCAGGTATGATCTGCGTGTGCCACAAAAATTCGAATACCATTTTCGTCGACCAATCATTTTCTTAGTGGCAAGATCATTCTGTGCATGACGCGCGATCGGTATCTTAAAAAAGAGACTGAAAATGTCAAAAAAAACAAAACTGAAAACGTCTCACTGGCTTGCACCTAGGTCAAATTCAGAAATTTCAGAATGTTTTGAAACTGAATTTTTGGACAGAAACGCGAAAATCAATGTTTTCGCTTAAAAATCTCATACCTGTAATCATTATGATAAATGCGCGGTGACATTGATAAATCACTGTCGAACGTGGCGCGGATTCAACTCGTTTCTCAATTCAATTAACTGCCATTTTGAATTCCAGCACCAGAAGTCAAATTCGAGCAGATGCTGGTGTCGGGGCTAGGAGGTTGAGTGCCCAAACAATTATGAGACGCCTAAAAGCCGTCGGATTACGTGCATGGCGCATGGTTAAAGGAGAAGAAAACATGTGACTAATGTATACACTGAAGGAACGATCTATCTCCTCCGTATCCAAAAATGTAAGCAAATATTTTTTGCCATTTTTTACCGCCGATCTATTTATATCGAAACATCAAAAACTGGAGCCTGTTGACAGATTCATAAGTGCCGCCATTACAAAGGCGTGTGTCTATTTTAACCAATCAGAAACGCCGAAAACATATTGTACGCATCGCTGCGTGACGTCAGCCGGGCTCACTCACTTCTGCCCTGTACGTTAAAGTATGAGCATCTCTCGAGACTGCAGGTTTATATTTGTATACTGTTATAATTTGATAGTGGTAGTGTGCCATTATTCAGGAAATACACGGGCATCATGCCGTAGTGTGTGGCGTTTGGCTGTTCTAACAGAACTGGGAATCCAAACCTTCCAAAGACCGTGACATTTCATCGGTTCCCAATGCTGAAACCAGATGTACTGAAACAGTGTGTGCATAACGTCGGTCGGCAGGATTTTACTCTAAACGCAGTACAGTGAGGCGGATGCAATAAATTGGAGTGAGTTTATTAGTCTTTCAACACTATTTCAGTCATATCACGACGTTCGGTTCCTATTCCTGTCAAATTGTAATCAGTCCAATATAAGAAAGGCTTGGTTTGTAATATATCTCCTTGCAATGTCATTATATTTTCGCCTTCCCCGCTAGAGAGCGGCGAGGCCCGGGTGACGGCACACGCTTAGACGACCCAAGCCAAAATGTCGGCACGCTTGAGAGACAACGATGCGCAGGTTGAACGCCGATTTAATCGAGAGGAAAAAATCGCAAAAAATATTTGCTTACATTTTTGGATATGGGGGAGATAGATCTTTCATTCAGTTGTAGGAGGCGTGTGTGACGTCGACATGGTTAAGAGCATGCAGAGTGCTGCGTGGAGCCCGCAACCACCGCCTTTAGTGGCGTCCACAGGTTTTGCCCTACGCAGGCGCCGTCGGTGATGGATTCGTCTTCATGGACGACAATGCCCATCCGCATCGGGCATGGGTTGTAAATGACTTCTACCAAACTGAAGGCATTGAGCTGATGCAGTGGTTCGCCAGTTCTCCGGATCTCAACCCCATTGAACATCTGTGGGATCAGTTGAAGCAAGCGGTCTATTGTCGAGCTGGGATGGAGTCAGATCTTGATGATATGAGACGCCTGTTTCAGCAGGAGTGGTAGCCATCCCGCAAAATCGGATCACACGCTTCAACACGATGCGAGCTCGTTGTCGGAATGTGATACAGTGTCCTTGTGGCTACACGCGATTTTAACGATTACTGGCCGTCAGACACCCAGTGAACATGTTGAATGTGTGAGGAAATGAACATTCGTCATTGGAAAATCTGGTTGAATCTGTTAGTGTAATTTTCAAAATCCGACCGAGTTCCAGTTTGCGCATGCTCATTAGAGCACAGCTGCACCCACAGGATAACCCTTAATACACCGTGTTGGCTTGGTTACTGGGATAGTGTGTGCAAAATTTCGTGGCGATCGGGTAAATATCTTGGGACATATCAAACAACTGACTTTTGTTGCACTGTTTAGATATATAGACATGTATATATGATAATACATTTATACAGGGTATACTTTGCCTTTAGACATATTTCGCTTAAAACATAGACGTCGACCCTGATAAGAAATTGATGGCCATAACCTGGAATATCCCAAACATAGCAAGTTTTTTTAGCAATGGTCTATCGACTGCTTTGGGGGGAACATAATTTCGTTGCACTGTTTATATCTAGATGTATGACTTCGTTTAATAGTAGCTATCTAATGTGATGAGTTCATCATCGACGATACTTCAAAGTCGAATTACACGTAGCATTCAACTTCCCGGATTTAATACTGATCAGCGATACGGATTTTATATTTTTGGAACATCATGATGTCTTGTCGGCATCATTGAAAACAGTTGACCGCTTCTCTCTTGCAGGAAACTAGCCTATGTTTATGTATACTATGATTGTCTTTTTGAATTTGGTGCTAATACTGTTATATGGATATGGAATAGATCTTTGGATTATGGACGCGGATATTCTTTAATGGACGACGGCTGAATTATGAATGACGGACTAGACGCTTGTATAGGAGTACCGTAACGGCGTTGCATTTATGTGTTAGGTAAACTATTATACGGAGATATGCTTCGAAGCATTCCACCATTCCATCGTATGCCATCTGGTGTCTCTGTTATATCAGATGAGGTGAGTTCACAGTAGAATTTTTCTATTCCAGGGGACAAGAGTACACATGAGAATTGTATTTTGCCTTTTCTGTAATACAGTTAGTTCTACGACCATGCGTTTTTATTTCCCCGATTATAAGATATATTCAGATGGTGTGGTCTGGTATATAACTGTACCTTCAAAACGATACAGGTGAACTGCTAGATGCTGTTTGTAATATTGTATCAAGGGGGAGATAATAACTAAAACCTGTCGACTACCAGGTAAAAGTTCGATATTCACTGCAGAAGCAAAAGCTATAATGTCGTTTTGGAAGCTATTGGGTCCACTAAAAGGAAATAAAATATGTCCTATTCTCAGATTCACTGTCATGCCTTTGAGCGATTAAAAGTGAAACTTCAACTCATCCAACCATCATTCTACAATTATATGACTGTATATTTGATCAACAGATTGATATTGTGTTTTGTTGGTTGCCTAGTCACGTTGGCATAGGAGGTAATACTGAGGCTGATAGAATGGCTAAGGCAGCCCTAGATATTGAGGTTGATCCTGTTGGAATCCCATGTAGCGATTTCAGACCCTCTATCTTTACTTATGTGAGAAAGATGTTTCAATCTTTATGGGATGCTGTGAATAATAAACTTCATGAGTTAAAAAAATGTAGGCTATACTTATCTGAACAGCCAGCAATGTTTCGATCAAGCTATGATCAGGCGATGCAGATTCAGTCATACACGATCACTAAGATCGAGTACTTACACTAGATGGAACTGAGATCAAAGAAGTAAAAAAGATCAAATATTTAGGAATATTGTTTGACCACCGACTAACATTCAAATCGCATATAAATTGCTTGAAATCCAAGTGCACGAATGCTCTTGATTTGTTGAAGGTAGTTGCCTATAAGTGGGGAAGAGATCAGCAAACACTTCTCCATTTATATGGATCACTTGTTCGTTCCAAACTTGATTATGGCTCTATTGTTTACAACTGTGCAAGCAAGTCAAACTTGGCAAAGCTAGATCCTATTCTCCATCAAGGACTAAGACTTTGCCTTGGAGCATTCAGAACATTTTCTAAAGAAAGCTTGTATGTCGAAGCAGATGAATTTCCTTTAGAACTTAGAAGAATTAAATCATCACTGCAGTATATCACAAAATTGCGATTAAATCACTCGAATCCTGCATATAAAAGCTCAGTTCGTGGATCCCTATTTGAGGAAACCCTCCATTATTCCACCTCTTGGAATTCGTATGAAACCACACATTGTAGCAGCTGGTATTAAGCTTAGTCAAAATTTTACATAACAAGCTCTTACCAATTGCACCATGGCAGTTAGCTCAACCAGAAGTATATGTTACACTAACGAAATATAAAAAGGCAAACACGAGCCAGCTATTGTATACACAAGAATTTGGTCTGCCGAGAGAAAAATGCAAATCACATCAGGCTATTTATACAGATGGTTCTAAAGATGGTGAGAGAGTAGCATGTGATACTATCTTCAGTTCCAAAACTAAAACCTACTACCAGGTAGAAGTTCGATATTCACTGCAGAAGCAAAATCTATATTGTTGGTTTTGGAAGGTATTGGGTCAAATAAAGGAAAAAATTCTGTCATATTCTCAGATTCACTGTCATACCTTCAAGCGATTAAAAGTGGAACTTCGACTCATTCCACTATCTTGAATATTTTACAATTACATGACTGTAGATTTGATCAACAGATTGATATTGTGTTTTGTTGGTTGTCTAGTCCCGTTTGGCATCAGAGGTAACACTGAGGCTGATTGAATGGCTAAGGCAGCCCTAGATAATGAGGTTGATCCTGCTGGAATCCCATATAGCCATTTCACACCCCCTATCTGTACTTATGTGAGACGGATGTTTCCATCTTCATGGGATGCTGTGAATAATAACAAACTTCAGGAGTTCAAAAACACGGTAGTTTCTACTCATCTGAACAGCCAAAAACGTTTCGAGCAAACCATGTTCAGGCGATGTAGAATCGACCATACACGATTAACTCACGAACATTTACTAAGAAAAGGGCCAGTCCCAAGGTGTATTTCATGCCACGAAGATCTCAAAGTGAAACATATTCGTAAAGATTTTAAGAGATTCTTTTTATTGAACGATTACTTTGGAAGACCTTTTCAGTTGACTGTGTCTTGGGTTATTTGAGAGAAATCGGTTTGTTGTATAAGTTTTAATGTGTGTTTGCTTTAGTATGTTGGATTACTAATTTATTGGCTTGAGTATTTAGAATTTTGTTTGATCGTCGCTATGTTGCTGAACGCGACATTAAACCTTAATTCTCTCTCTTGTGTTTAGGAAAGTTTGATCTCCATATCAAGTTTATAGCTTGGTTGGCTAATAAGTTTTTGAAAAAGAAATGTTTTCCTGTGGTCGCCAATTCGAAACCCCAGATCTCCCAGGAATACGCAATTCTATAGTGAAGCCATCTTAACCTCGAAGTTTGCTAGTGGGCATTGAAATAGATATATAGATATGAACTAAAATAAGGCTCAGATGGCGGCCATCTTGGAAATCCAAGGTAGCCCGTATTACACCATAGCCATAACCCTGAAATAACAATGTATCAACAGGAATAATTTATATATTGCGCGGATAATAAATTATTGACTGAAATCGGCTTCGGATGGCGGCCATCTTGAAATCCAAGATGTCTGTCTTGGCCATAGGACTTGTCTAACATTGATATGGGATTTTCTATCAATATTCTGACAAATCACCAACAAAAATATTGCCAAACAGATAAACCAGTGCAGGATTCTGGATGATAATATGGGCTTCTGGCGGTCATTTCAAAAAATGGTCGCTGTGACCTACATATAAAAAAATCGAGGTGACCCCATATCTAGAAATGATTCCCAGGGCACGAGGTACCTCCATGCCACATTTCATGCTTTTATGAATTTTTTAAATATATTTACTGGACTATAAAAGGTCTTTCAATTATTGACTCGGAAATTCTTTTGTGAACGATAGATGAATACTGAATGTCGGTTCTGATGATAATGGGCGTGGGGATTCTTCATGATTCAGTAAGGCTTGCATGACTTGTAGAAGTGGTCAACGGTTTTTTTTATTTCAAACCGAAATAAAACAGAAACATGAAACGTTTGTTCTGAATTAATAAACATAGCCAGCTAGTGAAAAAGCCTACTATTATAATAACTGTTCCTATACAGCTTGTGTTGGCGTGAGTTGGTATAAAGGTTGTAATAACACATAGTATATTGCCGGTTGGGTTAGCTAGCACTTACGGCGTGTTCACCCATATTTTCCCGTTTTAATTGTGAAAATTTCACGGACGAACACCACACTTGAGCTGGTCTCGCGGGAGTAACCTGTAATGGTGGACTTAACGTGACATGATTAATGTCAGTCATATCGCCGCAGTGTAAGTGTTTGCTCTAATAAGGCTATTGATATGAACCGTGGAAAGTCGGTGAACAAAACTTGCAGTGGGACGACCACATTTTTTGAAAATGGCAAACTACAAGGAAATCAATCGGTTTCACCCGGCGGACTATGGAGTTATGGGAGGGATGCTGGCCGTGTCCATTGGTATCGGCATTTACTACTCGGTGTCTGGAGGGGGACAAAAAAGTACTTCGGATTTCTTGCTGGCAGGACGGAGCATGAGATTCCTGCCAATTGCCTTATCGGTCCTCGCCAGCTTTTTCTCAGCCTCAACATTACTGGGTACCCCAGCTGAGATTTACCAGTACGGTACCCAGTACTGGATGTCCGTTTTCGGGGCTGTTCTAACCCCAATCACCGGCGCTTTGTTGTTTGGACCCATGTTTTTCAACCTGAAGATTGTCAGCGTTTTTCAGGTAGGCTATGTTTATGCTGATTTATTGATTTCTCATTATAAAACCATTGTCTGTTTAAGCCCTGTGGTACCTCGAATGAAGAAAGAGGACAAAAATTAAAACACTGTACAGTAGCGTTCAACTCCGTAACGTAGCAATTTAAAGGGCAAACTTTGAACCGTGGTTTTCCAGCTATTTGAGGGAGACAACCAGTGGGAGTGGGATTAAATTTGTAGAGATTAACATAGAACGTTTTATGTACTATGAGATTTCATTTGATAATTATCTTTTACGTTTCCGCAGCCTACATGATGCTATCTTGTCCAATTCCACCTCTCAATTAAAAATGAAAGTAATTTTGTCGAGTAATACCATGAATCACCCTCTTGCTACCCGCATGCATATTGACTAACAATTTGTATATGGTTGACTAGTACGACCATTAGTTAACTTCCTGTGTCTAAATATAATGCCATATGAACGTCTGAAATGTTGATATGGGAACCTACTCCCCCAGTTCTTAGAATTCTACTTGTTATATAGCCTATAATGTACTTAGCCAATATGTTATGTTGATACAGTTCATGTGTGGGGTAAAATCGTGTGAACATGGTTACATGATTGATAATGCATTGGCCTCACGTCCCCTGTATGCGGATACTTGCAAAAACATAAATATAGTTTCCACCGGCTTCCATATATGACCAATACCGCGGTTATCTTACTTTATCTTCACTGTGCAGTTCTTGATCACACTTAACCTTGTTCATCAAACACAATATTATCTAAGATTATATCGATTAGATATATTGAGACATGTAGATATAGAGCTTATTCAAATACTATGGCCCAGTCATGCTTTGCACGTACCGTACCGAATACTATTAAATTAATGGAAAATCAAACGAGTGTGTTCCTTACCATTTACAAGGTTTATTAGTTGTGTATTGGGAAAGTTTAAGCAATTTTAAGAAATCAACTTTAAGAACTTATGCATGTTCTACTATTGTGCAACCACCATATAGAATATATATGTTGTATATTACATTAGCCCGCCGGTATCTCAATTAATTAGTCCCCGGGTGTCATGATTGGGCCGCGGTCTTCAATAGACAGTAACCTTGTCATTCTAGCCAGGAACAATCCCAGTCGAAAAGTGACCTTTATAAACGCTTGTTGATAGTTAGACATGTCTACATTAATACCTGGCCATATAAAACCACCTGGCCTGTTCTGTCGAAGCCATGCATGAGTAGTATGGCAGACATGATAGGTTTCTTTGTACTCGGATCGCCTCAACTTGGGTAAAATGTCGGAAAATACATAAAAAGCGAGGAAACAGAAATGTGATTCATTGTTTGGCTCATATAAACTCATTGCGAATTAATGTGGTTAAGCGTATTGTGGCTGTTAGTAAAAAATTACCAGGTAGATGGCAACAACAGAACAGAATCCAAAAATAAGAAATAAAAATGCTCGAAGGTTCTTTCAACATTTTATTCTGAAAGAATACCTCAAAATGATTCGCCAACAATCCATTCCATCAGATAGAATTACATTGATTTTCCTCTATGTGATGTGGCAGAAACTACGTTAAGTTTGTACTCTTACAGATATCTTACTCTTACTAAATTTGATTCTCTATGTTGCCAGTATCTGGAGATGAGGTATTCGTCGCAGGCGGTTCGATTGTTTGGAGCCATCCTGTTCATAATACGGGCCGTGAGTGTTCATACATCCTGTTCATAATACGGGCCGTGAGTGTTCATACATCCTGTTCATAATACGGGCCGTGAGTGTTCATACACTTTGATTTGTACAAATGAATGCTGTCCATTTTAATGTCCATTTTTATTGACCTATAAAATATTTTATCATATAAAATTTGAATACATATATATATATATATATATATATATATATTAGAGATGAAAAATGAAAATATGAATGCTGGATATGAAATGGTCCGCCACAGGAGCATGCTATAAGGAAGCGTCTCCAAATATCGTTCAATCGCGATTCTGTCCAATAGTCATCAACTATTAGCGTCATATTTAGTATGTAGTCATCGTCCACAAAGTAATTTCCGCATCAATAATCGAAGACTGTATTCGTTTGACATCTAATGCCAATTCCAAACAGACATAAATTGAGAAAAAAATCGTTATTTCTTTGCAAGACAGACACGTTTAACAGTTTTCAATGATGAAAGCAGGACATCATGATGTTCATAAAATCTTAACGACTGACAATGGGAGGTTTCCACCATGATACCATAAGATGCACCGGAAGTGATCGCACTGGAACTTGACTGGCTAGCAGGGCCAAACTCGTGTTTAGAATACAATGTATTCTAGTCACACTTTAATTCTGGTTATTCATTTAAATACCATGAAAATGTAAAACCCAGGAGTTTACGCGGAATTAATTTATAAGTCGTAGTTCCAGAGATCGTGTTTTATCGTTAGTGTGCGACTTATATAACAGAATTAACTTCAACTTCAACTTGAACTTGAAATTCGATGTGAGGTGTTAACCACGATGCTGGGACCCAACTGTGCACGATAAGTATAACTGTAATTATGAGATAATTAGTGGCGCCACAGTAGTTTAAATTCCTAATTTTCTAATCATGAAATAATTGTTAATATGTTGATTGTTGTTGATGATATAATTTTGTCCTGTAGATGGCAGTATTATACGGGAAATTAAATACCGTAATATGTTAAAAGGCTGTGTTGGTTTCACCCTTTTTCCTGTTTACCAGACTGGCAGAATCCTTGAAATTAGAGATCAAAATTATGTAACACGTTGATTGAAATCGTCATAATCGCCACAGGATTTAGCAAATGCTACTAGGCGATATATCTGTTCACCATATGCGCCCTGATTTTCGAATTTGCACGAGGGTTTCTCCCAAAAAAATAAAAGATTTGACTCGCGATTGCTTGGTCCGAACGTTATTTCTCCTCTTTGGAGCTCGAATAAATCGTGATATTACGATTCGGTCGTTATTCAGTCGAGAGAGACAAAATGATTGGAAAAGAAGCAAGAATATTCAAACATGATGAAGGATTATCTAGAGTAGTACGGCTAGATTTCCGACCACGAAGTCTATTATTCCACTCGGAATTTCTGAACAGAAACCTGAAGGGACCCGATTTACTATCGGACGTTCCTAAGACGAATTTCCTGTAAATCTCTAGATGTGACAGACCGGAAGGGCCGAACCACTCACACGGATCTACAGTCTATATAATTTTGGAATATCATAATGTCTGCCGGCATCATTGAGAACTGTTGATCGCTTCTGTCTTGCAGGAAACTAGCCTATATTTATGTATAGTATGATTGTCTTTTTAAATTTGGTGCTAATAATGTGATATGGAATTGGGTATTCTTTAATGGACGTCGGCTGAATTATGACTGACGGACCAGACGCTTGTTCTTTTGAAAATCACTGAACTGTGTAATTTGGGTCAGATTGATTCCATAACCATTTGCCAGGGTGAAATTTTCATCCAAGAGTGAAAGTTTACATTTCTTAGTATTACAGATTCAAACTTTGCAAGTGATAGATTTTCGGTGACGTCATCATCTAACGAGTCCGAATGATGCCATCGTTTAGCGAATCCGAATGGATGCCACGCCGTTCAAGGGACTATATTCCTCAGAATATCCCCGATCAGTTGCGAATGGCTAGTACTACTGTAAAATCTATGCGGATTATTTTCAGCATTGTGTTGGTGTCGTTGGGTTCGCTCAGATAAATTCACCAAGATAACCATAAACACTATTGTAATTGACACATCTGGCGCACGAGTGCTGAGCCGAACGAATTTGTACGGGGTTTATGATCCGTAAATACAGTTACAATTTCGAATCCATGTGCATAAAAATGTTAATATTTAGGATATGAAAGATAATATACATGGCCAACATGAATGTGACGTCAACTTATTTTATTTGACGTCAACTTATCTTAAATGACATATCTATATGGAGTTAAAATTTTGAATCTATGTACACAATAAATGTTAATTTTTCGGATATAAACGATAATGTACATGTCAACATAAATGTAACGTCAACTTATCTTCCTTGACGTCAACTTATCTTAAAGTGATCGTAAAGTTTCCATCAAATGAAAGACCATTGGAAACTGAAGAAAATATTTATTGTATTTTTTTACGATTTTATTACACAGAGTAAACTGCAAATACAGCATCGTATTCTATGGGGGTCTGTTGCAATCATATTTAGGTCCAGTGACGTCACACTGCCTTAATACATATATTTCAAACTTTGTATGCACTTTCCAATGCTTGATTCAAGCTTAAGGTGTGTATACTTTGAGTTTCAACACAGACTCATTGTTCCAATGTGCATGTTTCACCAAAATCTGGGAGATGGTAACTCATAAGTGTC
Source organism: Hanleya hanleyi (assembly GCA_036873755.1). Lineage (NCBI taxonomy): Eukaryota > Metazoa > Mollusca > Polyplacophora > Lepidopleurida > Hanleyidae > Hanleya > Hanleya hanleyi. The sequence continues at coordinate 223,366 of JAVTVY010051120.1, forward strand.
AAGTCAATTTGAATATTGCATTTAATTTCCCAGATTTTGGTGAAACATGCACATTGGAACATTGAGTGTGTTGAAACGCAAAGTATACACACCATAAGCTTGAATTCAGCATTGGAAAGTGCATACAAAGTTTAAAATATATGTATTAAGGCAGTGTGACCTTGTTGGCGTATTTATATTGAGTAGTGGCGTACATATTGCCTCTGTTTGTTGAATTGTCTTGCGATGGGCAAAACTTAGGAACGGACTAGTCATTATATACGGATCAACAATTCTAAAACCATATAGCCAGGAAATATACAACCTCATTTAGAATCTGTACTAGTATTTGAAATTTTGGGGATTTGAGATTTATCGTGTTTCAAGAGAGAAAAAAATAACAAAATGTTCGCAATTGAAATAACTGATTTATGGAAAAGTTCTCTTGTGTTTTTAACCATATTGTGTTTTTTTTATTTCAACACATCTGGAATTGGTGCTGTCATACGAAATCGATTTTTGGATTATTGACGCGGCAATTTTTTTATGGACGACGGCTGAATATTGAATGTCGGATATCTAACACAATGCATGACATTTAATGTATACACTTATATATAGATGTTTTGTCTTCTCATTGTTAAAGACTATCGGAATGGGAATTGTTCTCTATGGACCATGTACAGCTCTTAATGCTGGTAAGTTCACAACAATCAACATACACAATATACGCAAACCTCGTTCATTGACCGCTTCTCTCTTGTAGGAAAACATCATTTGTTTTTTAATATTCACATTTCACACACATTTGAAATTGGTGCTGTCACACGAAATAGCTTCCTATTGACGTTTCCTTTTTAACTGTGATGTTATTTCATCCATGAATTGTTTTTTCATACAGTTACATCGTTCCCAGTGTGGTGCTCTATACTTATTGTCGGTGTTGTCTGTACCTTGTACACATTCCTGGTAAGTGTATTTCTTCGTACTCAGGTCATAAAGTTGCAATTGGGTGAATTTGAACAGGCTCCACCCGCATCACATGGCCTTTAAACGAGATTATTCAGTAATCGTAAGGCTACAAGTAAAAATAATGCTAAAAATTATATTCAAGAGTTTTGTTAATTTTTTTATCTCTTCCTCTCTCCCCAGCACATTTTTTTCTAATAAAATTTGAGAAGTTTGTTCTGATATCTTTAAGAGCTAAATATTATAGAAACATTTCAAAATACGTATCACAAACCGCTTCTCACCCACTTCGAATACATAATAGTATATAATGATCGATCAGTGTTCGATGGAATTCAAGTCTTTATTACAATCTTGGACCGGAAATAATCAGTGGTGGCCGATGACCTGTAGCGTAAAATACAGTGAAATCATACGGCTTGTAATCAGGTGTCCGAATATATAACTCCTGGAAATCAGGTTTTCGAATTCTAATACATGTCCGAATTCACCCCGACAAGTGAGGTGAATCCCGATAAACCTTGGACATGATTGGATTCATTCATGATTGCATGTTGGCTATGTGAGATATGATCACCTTTCCATAGGACATACAACTGTAGTATTTCCCCCTTCAAAGAAAGCTTTTCATTCCAGGGAGGACTGAAGGCAGTGATATGGACAGATGTCTTTCAGACCCTCGTTATGGTGGCGGGCATGTTAGCCGTTCTTATACAGGTAGACCTCCTGTGTACACATATTCTAGAAATTATCTGACATTTCATTGAATCGATTAATAAAATTATGCCTGTGATTTATGGAACTATACCAAATGTTTCAGTTATCAAGATACAGGTGCTTTGGATCTAGGTGTATAACCTAAAATATCAGTTGCTTTCTTACTAGTAGGCAATGGTAACTGTGTTAAGTAGATCAACATATATGTGCTTTTCTCACCAGGGCATAATAAAAGTAGGAGGTCTGCAGAGAGTTTGGGAGATTGCCTATGACGGAGGAAGGATTGAGTTTTTTAAGTAAGTGATATGAGGAAGCATATATTCATTGTGGTCTGTGAGGTGTCGGTTAAAACGCATAACCTGCATGGCCACAAGGCTGTTAAATAGACGATTAGACTCTGAGCCCCATCATAACCAATGTTTGATTTATTACTTCAGCACACTTTCACCAAGTTGTTGGCGTGTAATGCTCCACAACAATTTAACGAAATTTGAGTAAATTTACAATGATTTAGATATTTGTAAACCCGTATGTGTATTTCAGATTAAAATTGCGGGAATTGTCATTCTTTAACTGCCCTGTATTCCGGGGTGCACAACCAATCCGCCATCTTCGTGTGGAATATTTAGTTTTTGAGCGAAAATCTCTATGGGGTGGGATTTCTATGAAACCCATTTCATTACGTGGACAGCTGACACGAAAGCTTGTGCGGAGGGCTTTAACTAAAGATATGCCACAATGTACCAATTTGCAGAAGTCATGTTGTTGTTACCGATCGCCTGATGTGGACCGGTCTCTGTGCAATATCTTCTTGGCAACATTCGAGCCTACACAGATAAAATAAAGTTACTAATAAGTAACAATTAGTCCACAAATAAGACATTGCATAGAGATCGGTCCACATCGGGCAAAAGAATGGTCTTTTGTCCATCTAATGAGATAGGTCTTATGGAATTGCTTCCTTATGGGAACAGAATTCATGCACAAATAGCAGGTGTCAGATCCGACTTTCAGTGTTGTGCCGTCCTTCACAAAACTGAATACGTCATACCAAGATGGAAGACGGGTTATCCATCCTGTATTCTCTTACATACAGCTTTGATCCCGATCCCACAGTTCGGCAGACATTCTGGACCTTGGTCATTGGAATATACTTTGTCTGGTTACCCCCCTACACAGTCGACCAGCAGATGGTTCAAAGATTTTCTTCTGCCCGTACACTCAGAGATGCCAAAATGTGAGAATAAATGTCATAAGAATATTTGCAGCAAAGTTACCAACTTTTTTGGCTCAGATAGTTTTGTCTACGATAGTTTTCAGAAAAGGTACCAGTACAAATGAATGGACAATTTTCCCATTATATCGTTTCTGCCTTTACCCGTAGTCTGCACGTTTTTGGATAACGCTGGCGCTGTGAGTAACTAATTTATCGCGAACGTTAAGCGAACAATGAATACCCATATGTCCACCGAAATATATAAAAAAAATGATGATATATTTTCTTTGTAACAGAGCGCTGTTGTGTAACGTTCCCGGGATGTTCATACTGATAACACTGTGTTCCTTGGTGGGGATTGTAATTTATGCTACATATGCGGACTGTGATCCACTTACTACCAAAGAAATCGCCAATCCCAATCAGGTATCGGTTGGAGTGAATTATAAATGTATACATTTTACCAAAGGATGAGTACTCCCCATGTCCTTATATCATGATACAATTTAATATAACTCTCCTTTCTGCTATAACTAGATATCGTTTGGCAAAATATTGGCGACGGGCTCTTCGACCTATCCGTGTTGAGATCATGACAGAAACTTCGAAAAATTGCTTCCAGATTTCCAATATATAATGATGTACTTGTTTCTTTTTCTATTTTGCCATTCTGAGTTGTTGCCGTTATTTGTGATTCAACTCTTGGGGTTTGCTCCAGGTTTACCTGGTCTCATCTTCGCCTCATTATTCAGTGGAGCTTTGAGGTAAGTATAAATAGAATGACTATGGAGAAAGCACGTGTCACTAAAGGTATGCTTCACATCTAATTGTGGCTCACTTCTGAAATATTATTAAAAGTTTTTTAACCAGTATTTTGCGTCGTCTAAAGAGGAAAATGCGTTATTAAATACTGAATTTTCCAATTATCTCTCAGTCGTTTGAAAATTAGATATGACTCACCGGACTTCAACACTCACATATACATTTTTGGAATAACATGTTTTAGGGAATATATATTGTCAGAAGAAAATAAACTAGAAGTGCGTATCATAACTTTAGACTGACCACACGGCACTGGCACTCATCAAACAACCTACATCACTAGACTGTGGCAAAGTCACCTACACAGGCAAGACGAAATACAAAGGCTCCACTCGGGGGATCATGAGTGTGACTAATGTACGTTCCATAGGCTGAGACTCAGTATGTCGGCACCTCTTCCCACTTCCTTCATATGTGTTGTAATATATGTAACAAGCAGGCAGGCGATGACCAATGCATTCTAACTAGTCTAATGTAAGGATGGAGACTTCCATTCATTTACTTCTAATACTGTATTTGATGAATTTATAAAGACAGAATCTGATTTATGATTATCACAAAATACATAATAGAGAAGAAAAGCAACTCCGAGTAGGGATGACAATTTCATTCTGTATATTTCGCTATTAGTTATAGCATCTTCAGCAGTGAACAAAGTTACAAACAGCTCTATACGTACAGTATATATATACAAGGTATAATGTGATCTTAGCCAATACACATATATGAATGGGTAAGCCAGTAATGTCAGTCAGATTGGACAGATATTAAAATGTCATTTTCAGAAAATTGTTGTAGACATTAAATGTTAAGAGATAGCAATATACAAATGTTGTGATTACAGGTGATATAATACACAATCTAATTGATGACAACAATACACAATGAATAAAGTATGGCGATATAGCGCGTATATATCTACATTCAATATTTCTACATGTCATGTTCAGATAAAGACTGTCATCTTAAGATAATATAGGTATAATTCTCTTGGCAATCCACATCAGAATTGATGGAAATCTACAAATGTTGTAACTTGCACAGCAATATACAATTATGAAACGATACACAGTCTAATTTATGAAAACTGGTTAATCTATAAATGATATTACCGAAATAATTTTAAATCCTTTGATGCTTTCAAACCTTGGTTTAAAATTGGTTTGTGCCGGCGTATGGCTAAGGCTTCCTTGAATAACACTTGAGACCAGTGAGCTGCTGTATCAATAATTTTAGTGTTTGATTCTATAAGTGACAACAAAGAGATCGGGTCATCGTCAAAAGAGCCATTTGCTAAATCAAACATTTGACGAATGTAACTAAAATTGTCGCACTGGCTTACATGGTTAAACACCTCGGATTTGGAAGAAGCATGTTCTTTCAGGCGCGCAATAAAACATCTATCTGTTTTGCCGATGTACTCTGATTCACATCCTGGACATGAAAATTTATATATAATAGAGCTTCTATATGTTGTTGGGGTGGGGTCCTTGTTGTTGACAAAGAAATTTTAAAATACATGTTTCTTGCCATCAGTTCAATATCCTCAATGCTGAATTCACTTGCCGCCGTCACGTGGGAAGATTTTCTAAAATTGAAGTTTGGTAGTTTGCCAGACAGTAAAGTCACGTGGATAACAAAAGGTCTTGGTGAGTTTCTGGAACATGATCATTTATTGGTTTCATATTTAATAATACTGTACATGTAGTTATTGGTGATGTGAAATATTGCACTGATCCTAGTCGATTAATATATACTAAAATTGTACAGTGATTTACACCGATTGAATAATTACGTATATCGCCCTTAACCTCGATATCCACTTTTAAAGTCTAATAACAACGTTGCTTCAGTTTTGATGTAGATTGTTTGATATAGATGCCCCAGATATATGAATTAAATACCATGGTTGTGAAGATAAATACTACGTGAATCTTTTCACGATAAAATTTCAACGTTGTAGTGGTGATATTTGGCGCTATCGGTGTTGGCATGGCCTTTTTGGTAGAACGCCTGGGAGGAACCGTTTTGCAGGTAATCTCTTCTCTTGCATACATATTTCACTATGCACTTCCCCAATCGAGACGTAAGAGAATATGTTTGTAGCATCGTCTAGGATGTATTTGTACAATTGATTCATGTCTTCACACAGTATTGATGGACAAAACAACCTATATAAAGTTTAATAATAATCACACCAATTCCGTTCAGATTCTTTATATGTATCAAGTCGTACACAAATGCATATATCAAATTCTATCAGCGATGAAAATAAATATAATTAGCATGTTTTTTCACAACGATATATAAAATTGCAAAATTAACACATTACATCTCGTTCAGGCATCTCTGACGCTGAACGGTGCCGCTGGAGCCCCTTTGGTAGGAATATTCATTCTTGGCGCATTATTTCACCACGCCAACTGGATAGTAAGTGCCCAATACTTATTCCTAGATAATGTTGTAGGCACTGTTCATTTGCCTTAAATAAACACCCACCGCAGTCAAATTTAATGAACATATCCCAGTTGACGATTCTTCATATGCCTAGACATTGGAAGATAATAGTGTTAGTTTTTCCACAATTGAAAAAATGTCCATAAAACTTAAATTGTGAAAATTTTACAAAGAAACTGTTTCTTGTAATATGTGATATTTTCAGGGAGCCATAACTGGAGGGACAATGGGTTTCGCAATATCGATGTGGCTGAGTATAGGGAAATATGTAACACAGCCAGTAAGCTTCAAACTACCTACATCGGTGGCTGGCTGTAACATGACGTCATCTAACTACACTAATGTGACATCATATAACACAATGGCAGTACCTGGTGGAACACATCTGGTAAATGTCACAGACGCCCATAAAGTGTAAGTAATAAGTAAGCAATCAGTGTGACCTGTTAATAATTGAATGAACTAGTCATTACACGGGCAATCCATTGAATATCCACCTGAATCGGTCATTGGGATGTCCGATACCATAAGCACAAGATATTTATCTGTTTGAGCTACTAGTAATGATATGTTTTAAAAATTAATCGTCAGCAGAAGCCACACACTTGCAAGGCAGCAGCCATTATGTGAACTTGATAACATATTCCACTAGATTATACGCAAGTTCTTGCTACCATGTTTAACGTCATATTAGGAATTTCTGACATGAGATTTAGATACAAAAGGAAAAGAATTTCCAATGAGGTACTTTCAAACCTCTCATCGGTGCATGTCTCATGATAGTAGGGCTAACCGTAGTTAATCGGACTTCACCGATGATATTTTAGTGCAATCATAACGCCCAAGGTAGAACACAGACCTATGACAGGCAGATAAGATTAACCCCCTTCTGTGCGACATAGTTGTTGGGTTTGTCTTTCGAGGAGTATGGAGCACTAAGACGTTCAACTACGTGGTCAACGTCAGGACCATCTTGCGATACTGCCCATCACCATCTCTTAAAACAGATTTGACCGCAAATAACCCTTCCAACTGTTTTAAAACGTTTTTAAAAAGTTACATTTCGACCCACATCGGTAGAGTTCGACCGACAATCCTGGAGGTAATTGTTTCTACTGCCTTTAGCTGTTTGATTCTCTGATATTGTGTGTCTATGGTACACTGCCCAACCGTCTTAATGTGATACTAGGCCTCAGAAACGTTGACGTTGTCTTGTTCCTCTCCCTCGCGTGTCATCTGTGTGCAAACCTGTACTTCTCGGTGAATGCCTAATTGGTGCTTATGTGCGATTGACCGAGACAACTGCACATAGAACTTCGGCTATTTTAAAGTGCTACTACGGGTATCTAGTTCCATTATTTGATCCAATTGCGATAAACCACACAATGGTAAAATTTGCAAACGAAAACGTCTATAGCCAATTCCGCAGTAAATTTCCAATTTGTCTCCTCTGTGACATCCCCGAAATCGGTCGGAATCTATCTGTGCTTATGTGAAAATACTGTTTCAATCTATGGGATACTGCGGAAAATAACAAACTTCATGAGTTTCAATAAACCTTAGGATATATTCATCTGAGTAGCCAGAAACCATGATCAGGCGATGTAGAATCGACCATACCCGATTAACTCACTAACATTTACAAAAAAAGAACCAGCCCCAAGGTGTATTCCATGCCACGATGATCTCTCAGTGAAACATATTATGATCGACTGTATAGATTTTAAGATTGTAAGAGGTTCATTTCTTTTTATCGAGCAGCTACTTAGAAGATCTTTTTAGTTATTTGAGAGAAATCGGTTTACTGTGTAAGTTTTAATGTGTGTATGTTTTAATATGTTGTATTACTAACTTCAATATTTAGAATTTTGTTTAATAGTCGCTATGTAGCTGAAATATTGCAGAACGCGACGTTAAACCTGAATTCTCTCTCTCTCTCTCTCTCTCTCTCTCCTGTGATGATTCAATCAACGCCACAAAACATTCTTGCGTAAACAGATTTGCCAAAGCTATCCATCCAAGCACCTTCACACCAAGTTTCTCATGTTCGACAGCAAAATAAATTTGCAGCAAATTTAACTTTGGAGAGAAATCATCAAAAAAACCCGCTATATTTAATTTACTCTGCCTTAAAACTTTGCAGGAACGCATTATATGCAATGACCTCTAAATACTGGATTCTCTCGATGTGAATATCCCCACTCACTAAAGCATTATGTAATGAGACGGGTTTCCAGGATTTCCTGTATTGTACTGATATTTTGTGTTTTTCAATCAAAGTTTTGAGATGAAGAAACTGAAACGTTATGTTTGGCTGCCGAGTCGTGGGTTAGTTTAACACCGCTGTTGGGCACTTTACGCGCTTGTTAACAAGTAGATTCTCATTCAGCAGCTATCAACCTAAAATATGATACAAAGAAACCTTTTCAACGAATGGCATTCTATTGTAATTGTAAACTCCGGGTAGTCTGATGGTGGATGTAGTCACTAAGCCCTGTTTACTCAGCTCGGTCTGTCAGTATCCTACTTTAGGAAGAAAACTGAACGGTGCTTCCGCCGACATCCAAATTCTGAAAATTTGAAAGATCTCAGAGTTACTAGAACTAAAGCTCATACAACCATGAAACAGAACAAACGTGATTCTTGGAATCATTATGTTTCTAAGATAAATACACATACTCCTATACCAAAAGTACTCCTATATAAAAAGTTTGTAATATGATACAAAGAGTATAAGGTAAAGCCCCAAGTCCAGTATTCATCATCTCAACGATGGAAATCAGGTGTTAACTGACATACTAGAAATTGCAAATGAGCTAGGCGAAACAATTGCCAAAAACTCTTCATCAGATAATTATGTACCTAAATTTCAAAGTTTCCAAAAAGAGAGGAGAAAAATGAAATACAATTTTCCTCCAACAACCTTGAAGGCTATAATCCAATGTTTACAATTGAGGAACTTCATGTTTCTTTCAAGAAAGCTAACGATTCTGCTGTAGGCCCTGATAATATTCATTATCAACTTTTGAAACATCTATCCGAATCTTCTCTAGAAATTTTATTATCGCATATACAACAAACTTTGAATAACAGAAGACTTACCACCGTTATAGCATAATGCCATTGTTATACAAGTACCAAAGCCTGGCCGTAGCCATACAGACCCTGATTTCACTGATTAGCTGTGTTTGTAAAACAATGGAACGCATGATAAATTGATCGCCTTGTTTGGTACCTAGAAACTGAAAAGAAACTTACTGATATTCAAGCTGGTTTCCGTAAAAATAGAAGTACCATTGACCATTTAGTCGGACTAAATTTGTATGTCAAGAATGCTTTCGCCAAGAATGAACATGTGGTTTCTTTTTTATTTAGAAAATATCTATGATAATACATGGAATTACGGGATTCTAAAAAATACCTTCATACTATGGGATTAAAGCGACGTTTACCCATTTTTATATTAGACTTTTTGAATGATAGACAATTCTAATTTCGGTTGGATACAACCATGTCCGATCAGGATCAGGGTGTCCCACAGGGTAGTATTTTGTCTTCTACTCCGTTTAGTATCAAGATCAACAGTTTGCGGTATAAATCAATTGATGGTTCACACCTTTGTAGACGATTTCGTGCAGTGAAAAATGTATACGCAATATTGAGAGAACATTACAGATTTATCTAAACAGAATTCAAAATTGATGTCTAGAAAATGTTGAAGGTAGTTGCCAACTATAAGTAGGGACATCATAATTACAAGCGTCTAGGCCGTCATTCATAATCCAGCCGGCGTCCATTAGAGAATATCCGCGTCCATAATCCAAAGACCTATTCCATTTTCCACATAACAGTATTAGCACCAATTCAAAAAGACAATCATAGTATACATAAACATAGGCTTGTTTCCTGCAAGAGAGAAGCGGTCAACAGTTTTCAATGATGCTGGCAAGACATCATGATGTTCCAAAAACACTTCTCCATTTATATCGATCACTTGTTCGTTTCAAACTTGATTGTGGCTCTATTGTTTACAACGGTGCAAGCAAGTCAAACTTGACAAGGCTCGATCCTATTCTCCATCAAGGACTAAGACTTCTACAGCATCCCCTAAAGAAAGCTTATGTGTCGAAGCAGATGAATTTCCTTTAAAACTTCGAAGAATTAAACTATCACTGCAATATATCACAAAATTGCGATCAGATCACTCAAATCCTAAGAAACCCTCCATTATTCAACTTCTTGAAATTGGTATGAAAACACACATTGTAGTAGCTGGTATTAAGCTTAGTAAAATTTTACCTAACAAGCTCTTACCAGTTCCACCATGGCAGTTGGCTAAAACAGAAGTAGATATTACATTAACGAAGTATAAAAAGGCAGACACGAGCCAGCTCGTGTACACACAATAATTTGGTCTACCGAGAGAAAAATACGGATCGCATCAGGCTATTTATACAGATGGTTCTAAAGATGGTGAGAGAGTAGCATGTGCTACTATCTTTAGTTCCAAAACTAAAACCTGTCGACTCCCAGGTTAAAGTTCGATATTCACTGCAGAAGCAATATCATATGCATAAAGAATACTGATCAGCGATACGGATTTGATATTCTTGGAACATCATGATGTCTTGCCGGCACCATTGAAAATTGTTGACCGCTCCTGTCTTGCAGGAAACTAGCCTATGTTTATGTATACTATGATTTGTTGCTAAAGCTGTTATATGGAATAAGGATAGGTCTTTGGATTGTGGACGCGGATATTCTTTAATGGATGACGGCTGAATTATGAATGACGGACCAGACGCTTGTAAATCTATACTTAATGTGAGGAAGCTGTTCCATCCTTTATGGGATGCTATGAATAATAACACACTTCATGAAAACTGTACGCTATATATAGTCATATAAACAGCCAGAATCGTTTTGATCAAGCCTTGATCAGGCGATGTAGAGTCGGTCATACACGATTAATTCACGAACATTCATTACAAAAAGAGCCAGTCCCAAGGTGTGTTCCATACCACGAAGATCTCACAGGGAAACATATTCTCATCGACTGTATAGATTTTAAGATTGTAAGAGATTCTTTTCATCAAGCAGCTACTTTAGAAGATCTTTTTAGTCGAGTGAAAGAAGACTGTATCTTAGATTATTTGTAAGGAATCTGGTAGGTGACACGGATGTGATAACAGGAAAATTATGATGTCTCTTCGGCAGCCCTGAAAGCAGTTGACCGCTTCTCTCTTACAATAAACTAGCTTGTGTTCGGTGTGGTGCTAATGGTATCGTATGAATATAGTCTTTCGATTATAGACAAGGATATTCTTAGTAGACGTAGCCGGGTATTGACTGTCTGATCTGACACTTGTATGTATTGAATACATCTGTTTTACCTTTACACAGGGAAGGGATCAATAGGCTCTACACATTGTCCTATTTGTGGTTCAGCGCCGTAGGTATTCTTACCTGTGTAATCTTCGGACTGGCTGTGAGTTTATTAACGGGTAAGAACTTGTATTGTATATGCCAGGTCCTACTTGATTGCTTTTGCTGGCTGGTGCTCCAATAACTTTTCGCCGTAATGCCGCCGGTAATTTTACTTTGATGCTGGTGTCCTCCGATGCCTGAAAATCACCTACCGTCGATGTCTGAGTGGCACTCAGCTGGTGAAATTAAAACGGCTCTTGGATGCGTCTTACCGCCCATGTCTTGTTGAAGGAAAACCCTCATTTGATGTAAAATTCTGAATTCTACCTTACTCAGGTAAAACCTTGTCGACTTCCCTTATATGTGTTGTAATTTTTACCTGTATATGGCGAGATTATGCTGGTGGACGTTTCGTCCCCGAGGTCCACCCCCTGTACAGACATTTTGGTCTTTGATATATGTTGGCATTTGTGGGAAGTTGATGCGGTGTCGACATCGAGCCTTACAGAATAGCCTTTTGTGTTAAATGCCGTCATTTTCATCTGACGACGATAAAGCTCACCAATCCCCAGGGTACGAGTTGTCACAGCGAAACAGATCACCAATTACCAATATACGAGTTGTCAGAGCATTTCCATCATAGCTCTCTAGATTTGTATCTAATACCGCTTATGCCGATGCGATGGGCCGTGTGGTCATATCTTCCAAGTTGCCACATGAACAGGTACAATAAAAGCGTACCTGAGATACAACACATATCACGAATCGTTAGATTCTTGGTATGTGCTTTAGAATAGGTTAACCGGAAGACTATATTGTGAGGCCATGTGACTCTGTCAGTATGTCGGCACCTCTTCCCACTTCACTTATATGTGTTGTAATTAAACCTTAACTGTCTCTCTCTCTCTAAGTTTAAGACAAGATCAGTCAATTTTCATACACCAGAATATTATGATTTCACCTCGAGCCTTTGCAACACGTATATTCCCCACAATTTAATCCAAATAAAACCTGTCCGCGGACTGAGCTGGCAGAGAATGAAATATAAGTGTGACCACATGAAATACGTGACGTTCATACAACTACAGCCAGTCACAGTGCCATCAAACTTATATGTCACGAAAAGAGCGTATGATATGGTTGCTTTGATGTCGTACAAATGCTTCGATGACTTCATGTAGTAAAATATCATTTGTAATACAAATTTTATCCGCGTAAACGCCTAACCACAATTGATGAACGGATTAACAATTCTTTGATTCTCTGTTGATTATTATTATAGGAGCCACCAAACGTGAAGATATAGAGGACAGACTTCTATTAGATATTGGCGGAAAACTACGAAAATTTTTCACTTGCAGAGACAGAAAGACTCTTACCATAGAAGTCCACGAGAAAACGGTAAGGAATTAGCTGGAATTAAAAACCCGTTGTGTTCCTCGAAGATATAGAAACAATATGCACGACACGCTGGATATGGTTTTAATGTTATTGTAAGTTTCATACAATTAATCCTTTTTATCAGAACATTGGTTATCTTTGACCCATTCTTCAATAAGCGGTGGTTTCATAAAATTGCTAAATTCCAGAACTGATGTTACAACGATAGGAGTATGTTGTTGTTGTTTTTTCAAATAATGAGTTTTGTTCAATGTATTATGATGATGTTTTATACCAATTATTAATGCTAACAATTTAACTTATCTTCCTATTACAGACATCAGTTGATGAAAATTGCACGGAGACAAAAGAAGATATGAAGTGCCCAGATTATGGTGCAGTCACCTATGCTTCAGACAAGTCATTCAGTACAAACATGTGAACGAGAAATGCTTCAAATAGGAACACTTAACGCATGACACGACTTTCATGTCATTTTACTTTTGCTATAATCTCTGTACCTCCTGGTCCCGATTGAATACATCAAGTGAAATTCATTATATATTTTTCATATAAGTAACATTATGCACAGGGTGTTTAATCCTATCTGAGACGGTAATCCTACTGAAAAATTCTAGCGCGAAAGTTCACTGATCACTGCCTAACTAATTAAATTAATTTTGATTCATGTCAGCCTGTACGATGTTATTCTTTCGTTTGCCTACAGTCCCACAAACTTATATTTGACTCATAGGGATTCCATTCGATATTCTATTTTTTGATCATTCGATATGCAAAAAATAAATTCGTCCGATTTGATATTCTGTAGCCAGTGACATAAAGACTTTCCGCATCCATATTCGAAAGACCTTTTTCATAAGACTATCAATGCCAAACGCCAGGCAAGCATGAAATACAAATATATATAAACACAAGCTAATTTCGTGCAAGGGGAAGCGACCAACAAGACGACAAGACAGTTTTCTTTTATCCAAGTGATTTTTCAAATCGTATCATTGTCGTTTATAGATCTTTGCATCTCAGTTCTGATTTTGACTGTTTATATGAAAATCATGAAGATACTGTTTTACGGCCCGGGTGAATATATCTGGCACACTACGTTGTTACGCTGCAATAAGTGTGTGATATGCTGTGACCAAATTTTAGAAACTAAGCGAAGGCGTTGGACGGCATAGCCCTGTCAAAAACGTTTCTGGTTCAAGCAAATGCTTCTAGGAGAGATATGTATATACGCCATATGCACCTTCAGGATATTACCTTCCAGGATGGAGTACGAGCGACAATGTCACAATAGTCTCTGTTGTAGAATCAACGTGAGGGTAAGCCCATTTCATCTTCCCAGTGGTATAGTCACGTACTGTTCTGTGTTTCAATTTTTAGTGTTGCGTTTAATTGCGATGACTAGGTTTTGGTCTATAGAAATATATGTCTCTTCCTCAGGATTGGTCTGAGGTATTCATTGCCAACTGTATCAAGGTTACCAGTCACAATATGTTTACAAGGTGTAGAAAAGTTCGACGATTCTCAATCACAAATCTAGGTTTCGAGCGTGAATTTGCTCGAGTAAATCTCCTTGGCTACACTGAAGTAATTAATATCTTGGCTAAAGATTTTGTGAACTGATAAGAGGTGGGGAAAATTAACGACGTCTGGCTACTAAAAAAACAACGATATGACTGCACAGGGAAGCCTCCATCGGCACCTCACTTTCAGACTAGAATACGGATGATTCTAAAAAGTCTTGATACCCCTGTAGGTGTTCATGTTGAAAGGATAGAACACATGACAATGCATTAGTTACACCTCTTAGTTCTAGCATTATTAAGCGTATCAGTTATTCTAAGTAATCAAATTCATGGCCTGAACAAGCTAGATTCGAAGTTCATAAGTCGACAGACAAAGTTATTATTATTAATGTGAACTTTTGAAAATCATTTGGGTGGATTGATTGCAAGATCTATGGCTTTGCGTTTCGAAACTTGTGTCTAATTCCGCTTAACCCGCGTCTAGGGGCCGTATGAACCCATGTACTTCAAGATCCTTATGGTGCTCATATGAACAGTCACAATCAAAGCGTGACTGAGATACATCATTCTCTAGATGACGACTTTACAACGAATATCATATGGATTAAGATTACTGATCAGCGATACGAATTTGATATTTTTGAACATCAACGTCTTGCCGGCATCATTGAAAACTGTTGACCTCTCTCTTGCAGGAAACTATCCTATGTTTATGTATACTATGATTGTGTTTTTGAATTTGGTGTTAATGCTGTTATATGGAATATGTTTTTGGAGTATGGACGCGGATATGTGCATGGTGTCCTACGCGCATGGCTTCCTGCCTAACAAGATCTAAACAGTTGCTAAAAAGTTGCTCATACTTATGAAGAATGGTTTGTCTACTTATACTTTTTGTTGCAGTATTCTCGCTTACGTTCCTCGATGGTAACCGGTGGAATCCGGGAGATTTGTGTGAATATTATTCTACAATACGTTAGCGGTTTATCTTACATTTCTCCTCCATCTTTCGTTGCCCCTCCACTTGAGAGTGCAGTCTGGCGAAGAGAAAGCTCATCCTCTGATCACTACGAGTTTGTTTTCTGCAATCAAACTGATTGTGCACCAGTATCATCCCTCAAATACTACCCAGCTACTCTTGAATTCCTCAAACACCTTTAAAACAAAACTAGAAAAAAACGAAATTCCAGAAAGAAGCCAAGTAAACCCCGAAATTCTTCAACTTGGGTGATTGCAGTCAGAAAGTTCTAGCATGTATGGTCCACAGTATATTTCTGCGACGGATATACCCAAAGACCAGCTATCAAGAGAAACTACTAACTGCTACATCCTGCAGACCAATGGGGCCAGGTTTAACCAATTTAAAGTGGATCCATCGTCTCTACGCCCTTCCATGACGAATATGAGGATTACATACATTTGATCTCCACCTGTAGGATACTACAATACATCAAAGAAATCACAATCATAAAACTGCTCGATACCTCGCGCCAGTTCTCCCTCGTGTCTCTCGCACAATCAGACCTACAGGTACTTGCACCCATCGTCCTGGTCGCCAGTAAAGTGATTCCCGTGAACTCAACGGACAGTAGTGATGAAAATAGAAAGCTTAACCGGGATGCTACAAATATCACTAAATGAGAGAGAAAGTGAGAGAATGTTATTGTTGTTAATACGTTTCAGTTATGTTTATGTTTTTTTCTATTTGGAAGCTTGCTCGATAAGAAGCTTGACTGATTCTTCGGACGAGGGTGCTTCGATGATGAAAAGGGGCAATCCGAACCAACGCCAACAAACACAATACATTGGTTTTGATAAAAGTAGAAGGATTTCACAACAAGAGTATCATGTTGTAATGCTAGCAACATTGACAGCTGTTCGTGTCATATGTAAGAATTTTGCTAGTATGACAAGAAAACGACAGGTGGACGACAATGATCTACCGAATGTTGAATCTAAAGCATGTACACTGTAAAAAATCAAATGAATGAATGAATGAATGGTTGCATGTTCCTCTTGATTCAGGAAGAGATTTGAGTTCGCTTGGGGGAAAAACGAAGAAAATTTGAAAACAGGTCTCTGAAAGTCATGTCATCTAATGGTCAATTTAGTTCTGATGTCGTCGCCGACCGTATCCAACACAATGCACACACATTGGTAATTGTATCTTCATCTAAGTCTTAGATATACGCGTCTCGTCCGTCATTCAATATACAGCCGTTATCCATTAAAGAATTGCCGCGTTCATAAGTTACTCTTAATTACAACACATATAAGGGAAGAGGTGCCGACATACTGACTGCGTCATATGACTTCACAGAATAGTCTTCTGGTAAATCTATTCTAAAGCACATACCAAGAATCTAACGATTCGTGATATGTGTTGTATCTCAGGTACGCTTTTATTGCACCTGTTCATGTGGCGACATGGATGATATGACCACACGGCCCCTAGCACCGGCATAAGCGGTATTAGATACAAATCTAGAGAGCTATGATGGAAATGCTCTGACAACTCGTATACTGGTAATTGGTGAGCTGTTTCGCTGTGACAACTCGTACATTGGCGATAGGTGAGCTGTATCGTCGTCAGATGATTCATATAACAGCATTTAGCCTAAAAAAAACAATCATTGTACACATAAACAAAGCCTAGTTCCCTACAAGTGAGAAGCCGTCAACAGTTTTCGATGATGCCAGCGAAATATCCTGGTGTTCCAAATATCAAATCCGTATCGTCGTATGGCGGTGTGATGGCTAAGAATGTCCTGGTGATTAGTGTCCCCTTTCATATCCTTTTCTATTGCAACCAAGTTCGGACACTTATCCCCAATGTGGAGAAAAGTATCCTAGCTGCGTTAGAAGATAGGAGGCGGACACTCTTAGCCACCGGACATTCTTAGCCTCCACACCGACAAGGCATCATGATGTTCCAAATATTAAATATATATCGCTGGTCAGTTCATTTACCTCCATAGGATTTTCGTTATAAACGTCGTTCTCCAGAGAATGATGTCTCAGTCATGCTTTGATTGTTACTGTTCATATGGATGACATGAAGATTTTGAAGTATAATAAGTTCACACGACCCTTAGCCCCGGGTAAAGCGGAATTACACAAAGTCTGAAAACATAATATCAAAGATCTTGCACGCTACAGTCTTGCTATCAGTGTGCGATATGTATCGCCAAGTTTGAGAAACTTCGAATGAAGCCGCTCGGTGGTATAGCTATGTTTAACAAGTTTCTGCACTGGTGTATTTTACACAGAATCAAGAAAATCGTACTAGGCGAGATATTTATTCGACTTCGGGACATTACTGTCCAAAAAGGGATACTTCAGAAGCTCTAGACAATTTTTGGTACTTGGTATCATTTAAGTGGCACCGACAAAATAAGCCAACGCTTGAGTTATGTCCATACAGGAAAACATTTTAATCTCACACACCAATTTTTTGTTGTAGTTTACATATTGAAATACATGCGATGGTAAATTCTATCAAAATGGATGTATTATGTATCATATCGTAGAAAATTCAGGGGTATTTTGCGCATGTTTGCGACAAACCATCCCCAGGGTGTATTTAGAGCCACGAAAATCTCACAGTGAAACATATTCTTATCGACTGTATAAATTTTAAGATTGTAAGAGATTCTCTTTATCGAGCAGCTACTTTAGAAGATCTTTTTATTCAGGTGAGAGAAGACTGTACCTTAGGTTAGTCTCAAGGTGTATTCCATGCCCGAAGATGTCACAGTGAAACATATTCTTATCGATTGTAAGAGATTCTTTTGATCGAACGACTACTTTGGAAGATCTTTTTGGTCGGGTGAGGGAGGACTGTGTGTTGGGTTATTTGAGAGAAATCGGTTTATAAAGTTGAATACTTAGGGGTCACGTCAAATTAATCAAGGCACTTTCTCGATGCCTTTGAGATGGATCGAGAAATTTTTTGGTTGAAACCGAGAGGGCAGAACCGGGACCCCTGACGACGTCTCCCGGTTTGCTGCCCGTTCTATCTCGATCGAAACGTCCCGCTGTTCGAGATGGTTACGAAATTGATCGATTCCTTTCTTTATTGGCAGAACTGTTTTAGTTCCATTTACCATCGTTATCTTGTTTGTATTTATATGTAAATTCATCCATTGTCATCTGGAGAGGTGTTAGTATAGGCGATTAGAGTTTTGCGCTGGAATCATATTTATGAGGCGCTCGTCGCCTACGTATATCGCGGTCAAAATATAATTCAGAAAACGGATTTTTTTTCAGTGTTATTCATCGTTTAATCGATATATCTATGTTCTGATGTTTCGTGAATTCAATTGAACGAAAATTTGCATTTATCTATATATAAAGTATGAATATAAAATTTAGTGAACTTCTCTCATATCGATAATTGCATAATTTATTTCAATTCGCAGTTCCTGGACGTATCTTATAAAGTGAGGCAAATTCTAAGAAAAAGGTTCAAAATAGCTGAAAATAATGAGCCAGAATTGGCTGTTCTATGTTTCTTTCATTCCATTTATAACGTTTGGGGAAATTGTGCTGTCTTATCAAGTATGCGACTACAGATCTCTAGACGGAATAACAAAATAATATTTAATGATTCATGTTCAGTCTAATTCACTTAAATGCATATGTATTCGCCGAGATTAATCTCGCTGCCACATAGTATATATGTATATATACATGTATATATGTATATATACATGTATACCGAGCATACGCCTTCCGAATGGTTCAAACTTTCATTTGATGGCATCGAGGAGGATCGAGATGGTCTTGCTCTTCGAGAGAAAACCGGGAGCAAACCGGGACCCTTCGAGACGAGATATTTATCGGTTTTACTCGTTTATCGAGAAACCGTCTCGATCGATTGAACGTGAACCCTTAGAATTTTGTTTGATCGTCGCTATATGGCTGAAATATTGCTGAACGCGACGTTAAACCTTAATTCTCTCTCTCTCTCTTATTTCAGAGAAATCGGTTTGTCGCATAAGTTTTAATGTGTGTATGTTTTAATGTGTTGGATTACTAAGTTATTAACTTGAATACTTATGATTTTGTTTGATCGTCGCTATATAGCTGAAATATTGCTGAACGCGACGTTAAACCCTAATCCCCCCCCCCTCTCTCTCTCCTATGAATTGCACGGTGATACAATAGCTCTCTCCCCACCTTCCTTCATCTCTGGAATATTTCTTAATAATTGCTAATCCTGGAACGAAGGTATTTTTTCGCGCATTGTCTTCCACTTAGTTTTTTTTCATTAACATATTGACATACTCTTCTGCGCAGTCTATTAGTAGATTTCCGCAAATCCAACGAATGTGGATCATCCCATAAAGCCAATGCTCAATGAACAAAACGTTGTAGAACTAGCGCTAACAACAACAACGATTCCCACTGTTTAGTCAGTTATGGAGCCGGAGCTATTATGCTACAGTACGAAATACATGTAATTCTGCTCATTAGAGCACTGTGGCCGATCATAGATAATCGATTCTTTAATAAAAATAGAAATTTTGTTGTAAATCTTTGATAAGTACTGCCTGTAATGGTGATTCTGCTATAGATTACTCCAGTGTGACACCTCACAATTGTACCCGCTTCATGTTGTCAGGTTGCAAAATATGCAGGCAAGGAGTGTTTCAAACAAGACATGGATTGTTTTATTATAGGTTTAGCTCGTCCCCATTATAGCCCGGTATTATGACAGTCGATCTGTCATTTATGTTCACAAATCTAATACCCTGGAAATTTATTGGTACCGATATTAACCGCCTTGATGTCACTGTATTATATCCACATACCGTAAGCTTATAAATAATCTGAAATGAAAATCAGAGACATGGACCTTGACACACCCATACGGTCGCATGTACGCGATGGAATTTGACATCTTGATTGAAGCGATATGCACGAGCGATGCCTCACAATACATCAACTCTGGTATTGGTAAATTTATATAGAAAGCATCAAGTAGAATCACTGCAAACTGATCGATCTTAGTCCAATTTATTGGAGACCACGTAGAGATTGGGCCAGAGGCGAGCCACATGACAAATTCGATGTTCCGACAGTGATTCACACCTTTAATGATGAAATCATTTTTGATTCATTTGTCTTGATCCATGAGTGAGTCAAACTGAAGAAAGACTATGTGTCTCAATGTGCCATTAATAACAATAACCTGATCCAAGATGAAAACATTACCCGAATGTTGTTTGACACTGGAATACTTGGTCAAGTTCAACAACTTTCTGGCTCAATAAGAATTTCAAAATCATGAGCCATATTAGTTAATCCTATTTGGCTCATTACTGGGTCATTTGCTGTATCGATACTAGCTTATTATTTTGGAAAATGAGTGCACCTTAGTTTTGCTGCCAAGTTGATAAATGTAAGAAGAAAAGAGGAACATTTGCGATATGTATTGTACAAGTATAATATTATATAAGTTACATGTACATCAGTTACTCTTACATCAGCTACTATTATTGAAGCTGTGCATGCCGATGACTTCATCATGTACCTCACTGCAATGTCAACAATTAAAGCTAATATAGGCGAATGTACCCAAAAAAAAAGACCTAAAATAATGCCAACATATATTGTTTTATTGACAGTAATCACAGAATGGGATATCTGTACATAGTTGACCTAGACATTCAAATGAATCTACGGAATAAAAAAAAAGATACTGTCATCCGGTAAACTGTACTACCAAACAATTCTGAGCAGAACGTGGTACTAATCTACAATGTGTATACATGTATCTCAAGGTAACTACAATTTGAGTTGGTAGACAGGAGTATTGTCTTGACAGTAGTCCTAGATGTAACATTTAAATATCTACAATGATTATGTTCAATGATCATAGAATATCTTGACATACTTTAATGATTTTTCTCATCTCTTATGTATGTCTCCAATCTATTATCTGTATATGATGGGATTATGCTGGTGGACTGTTCACCCCCGAGGTCCGCCCTCTGTACATGCCGTTTGACAAATATATGTAGGTATCTTGTCTCGCTGGGAAATATATGCGCACGACGTCGGGCATTACAAGTTACTTATTTGAGCTGATCTGCCATCATAGCTCCCGAGCTAACGTATCTAATTTCGCATTAGCCTGTGATATGGGCCGTTTGGTTTCTTCATGGTACCCACATGAGCAGAAGCAATAAAAGCGCTGAGATACCAAGGCTACGTCCTAGAATCCTCCGTATTCTGGTCTGGATGTGACGTGTCGAGAGCTGCGTTTTAGTCACCAGACGTGGTCAATTTTTCCCAACTCTTAAACATCTCACCAATTCAATATAACAACTACAGACGGAAGCATAGACGCCAAACCCGACCCAATCATATATTGAGCATGTAATTATACCTCTTCTGATAGTTCTCACAGTGTTGAACTTATCAATTCTTCTAATTAATTAAAAGAGATGGCCAATGCAACCTAGATTCAAAGTGCAGAAATCAACAGAAACAAGTGAATAATATGAAACTCCTGTCCTATTTATATACAACTGTTTTGAAACTGCTATCATATGAATATTTATGATTTAATGTTCTCAAGTTTCGAATTGGCTATAATTGATCATGATGTAAATTGCGTCAACTTGGCTAGGAGTCACTGCACAAAAACAGGACAGCCTGCGAGTAATATTTCTTGTATTCTGATGATTTTAGATTACTTGAGTAAATGAATTGGATCTAACACTGACAGGCCGTACCGGTACAGATAACGTATCCATATGCTGAAACTGTCGATCAAATACTGTGATATAAACAGTCTAGTTAGATTATCGCTGTATCAAGATAGAGAATGGAGGTCAATGAGGTGAACTATTAGCACCGGTATTCTAACTAGCGCGGTGTGCATGGCTTCATACATACAAGGTCTAAACACTTGTTGACATTTTATGAAGAATGGTTTCTCTAAATATACTCTTTCTTGCAGTGTTCTCGCTGGCGTTCCTCGCTAGAGATTGTCAGACGGTAAAGCCAACGCAGTTAGGCAAATTCACAGTTAAACATCCAGCATTTCTATCCTTATTTGAAGATTATCCCAATAATCCGGACCCCAAATCACGGTACAGCTTATTGATTGCCACCTTTGATGCAATTCCGTTCTCAACGGACCACGTCGATGCTGTCCGTGAAATTGGAACTCATATGGATAATGTGCCTGGAACTAATGTACAATCTATGACCTCCAAGGTAACCTGGCCCAATGACATTTCCGGCGTTCCAGGTGAGTGCTTTCGGTTACGGTGTTAAATTTGCAATATGAAAAGGGTTAGTGTGTGCTAAAGATCCAAATTCATAGCAACATTAGCCTGGCATATAGTCATGATAGAGTTCTATATTCGAAGAAAACTAGAGTCAAAATCTTACCAACAGACTTTAGAATGTATTGCGTGTTCTTTTGGAGGAAAATTTGTCATATTCTCAGATTCACTGTTATGCCTTCAAACGATTGCGAGTGGAACTTCCACTCACCCCATCATTTTGAACATTCTACAATTACTTGACCTTAGATTTCATCAACAGATTGATGTTGTATTTTGTTGGTTGACTAGCCACATCGGCATCAAAGGAAATACTGAAGCTAATGAAATTGCTAAGGCAGCCCTAGATAATGAGGTTGATTCTGTTGCAATCCCATATAGGGATATCAGACTGTCTATCTGAGCATATGTGAGAAAGCTGTTTCAATCTTTATGGGATGCTATGGATAATAACAAACTTCGTGTTTCAAAAAACTGCAGGATATATTCATCTGAGTGGCCAGAAACGTTTCGATCAAGCCATAATCAGACGATGTAGAATCAGCCATACCCGATTAACATACGAACATCTACTAAAAAAGGAACCAGCCCCAAGGTGTAATCCGTGCCACGAAGATCTCACAAAGAAATATATTCTGATCGACTGTATAGATTTTAATGTTGTAATAGATTCGTTTTATTAAGCAGCCACTTTAGAAGATCTTTTCAGTCGGGTAGAAGAAGACTGTATTTTTGGGTTATTTGAGAGAATTCGGTTTGTTGCATGAGATTTAATGTATGTGCATGTCTTTTGTTGTGTTGTGTTGATTACTCCTGGATTGCTGGGTTGTCGACTTGTTTTTGATAGAATACTTATAATTTTGTTTGATCGTCGCTATATAGCTGAAATATTGCGGAGCGCGACATTAAACCTTAATTTCTCTCTCTCTATCTCCAGTTATTTATAGAATGCAAGGTTGTAATGAGAACAATTACCTGTGAGGGTCGACGCCGAGCAAGTGCTTCATTCTCCACTACGTATCAGATAAATGGCTGATAGCTAATTCTAACAAGCACTTAACAAGAATTTGAAACACAGTATCGATTAACTATCGGTACTATATTAATTAAAATACATCATGCACGAGGGCCGTAAGCTTGTAAATTAATATATGTATGTGGAGTATTTAGTAATTTGTCTATTTCTATGATTAACGATCCCACGTCATAAATTCTTAATTATCTGTTAATTTTGGTGAAAACTGACTTTAAAAATTGTATTTTGTGCATGTCGAACCGTCGCTGTCCTGATGTAGTGAAATTATTAGGGGTCTTACTCGAGCGTGAACTTTCAACCGTAGACTGTCTGCAGACGTCAGACAATGGAATACTTGTACCGCATGTAACTTGACGGTAAATTTACTATAAATTTGCAACTGCAAGTTTGTGTTTCGAGCCGCAGCCAGATTGGGTAATAGGAATCCCACCTGCTGAAATATAAGGAAAACAATGCCTTCATACCCCCCTCGTATCACACACCCAAAGTCGTTTACGACGCCAACATAATACATTTTCAGGCATATTCGATATGATTTCAATACGAAGAAATCGGACACGACTGTGTTTTAATGTATGTACATGTTTTGTGGTGTGTTGTGTTGATTACTTCTGGATTGCTGGGTTGTTGACTCGTTTTTGTTGAAATACTGTGATATAAATACAACGCTCATACCGCTAATGCCTCCCTGGTTGGACATCAGACCACCTGCCTGGCGTTGTTCACCTTATTTCTTATTCTAAAACGCGCTATGTGAAAATACTGACCTTCGTCAAAATCGACATATCTTGCATAACGCAAATGGAAACATGTTTCCATGTTTCTTGCAATAGTTACCTATCTACCTATAATTACCTATCTTTCTGACTCATTTCTATGGGTTTAAAGTGAATCTGTCACTATCTTTAACTATCTAAATCTTTAACCCGGATCTCCGCACATTGTATTATCCTGTATCAGTCGTGTAATCCCTCTGGAATTCGTCTGTGGAATAACACTGATATTACTTTACGTTCATCTCCCAATTTACATACTTTCTGTCATAAAACCTTTACCAGGCATGCTGTACCAAAACATTTTATCTTGGTGAACGGAATCTCCAAATTATTCGTTCACAGTTGAGACTAGGCTGCAGTCAGCTAAATTACAACACATATAAGGGAAGTGGGAAGAGGTGCCGACATACTGACTGCGTCACATGACTTCACAGAATAGTCTTCTGGTAAACCTATTCTAAAGCACATACCAAGAATCTAACGATTCATGATATGTGTTGTATCTCAGGTACGCTTTTATTGTACCTGTTCATGTGGCAGCTTGGATGATATGACCACACGGCCCCTAGCACCGGCATAAGCGGTATTAGATACAAATCTAGAGAGCTATGATGGAAATGCTCTGACAACTCGTATACTGGTAATTGGTGAGCTGTTTCGCTGTGACAACTCGTACATTGGAGATTGGTGAGCTGTATCATCGTCAGATGTAAATGACGGCAATTAACACAAAAGACTAGTCTGTAAGGCCCGATGTCGACCCAGCATCAACTTCCCACAAATGCCAACATATATCAAAGACCAAAAGGTCTGTACAGGGGGCGGGCCTCGGGGACGAAACGTCCACCAGCAGAATCTCGCCATATACAGGAATAAATTACAACACATATAAGGGAAGTGGGAAGAGGTGCCGACATACTGACTGCGTCACATGACTTCACAGAATAGTCTTCTGGTAAACCTATTCTAAAGCACATACCAAGAATCTAACGATTCATGATATGTGTTGTATCTCAGGTACGCTTTTATTGTACCTGTTCATGTGGCAACTTGGATGATATGACCACACGGCCCCTAGCACCGGCATAAGCGGTATGTAATTCTAGGTACCGCTTATACGGACATGTTTCACCAACATATAGCAGAGAATCCATATTGCTTATGTGGCAATACTAATGAAACGGCGTATCATTTCTTCTGTGTCTGTACAATACACAATACTCACAGGACACAATTATACAATGAAATCGGTCATACTGTAAATATTGATACACTGCTATTTGGTGACTCCTCAAATAATTTTGAATATAATAGTTATATCACTTCATTTGTGCACGACTATATCAGACGAACCGGTAGATTAAAGATCTATTAAAGTTTAATATATGAGTTCACTTGTACCATTTTTACAACTCTAGATGTGATAGCCGAACTGTTTTTATTGATGTTCCTAGAACTGTATGTAGATAGCGCACGCACTCTTGTTTTTCACACCATCTCACTAATCTATAATTTACTATATATCATCGACTATAATAGAATCTACATGAAAGACCGCTGTATTGATTAAACGACACCTTATTGTATATGTAATCTGTATATAGGGAGAGGGTTTATATCTTGTTCATGGAAATAAAATACTGTTTAAACCATCTGTAACTAGCGGGGTGTACAAAAGCGACCCGGGCCACAACATGTTGCTTTGTCTAAATGATTTCTTTACCTCGAGATACATCGTAATATAGATCAGACCACTGTTGAACTGGGACTTTATTGCCTCGGTTCTAACAGTGGACATGCAATTATTACTAACCACGGATCATCAGAAATGGAAGATGTTGATATATATAGTAAACAGCAAGCGAGGGCTCCAACTAATCAATGAAAAACAAGTCTTTCAGTTCGAATTAAGAAATAACACAAACAGGTACCTAATACCAGAATCACATAGTTTACTGTATAAAAAAGCTGCATCTTTCCGAACACAAGCAGGGTCGAGAATTTGTCACTTATCAAACGTTCTGTTATATCGGAACAGACTGAAGCATACAAGTAATACACTACGTCATAATCAGTGGCATATCCTTCGAAGAATAACAACAGTTGCTGCACTACGTGACATCTTTTACTTGCATATCGCTCCAATTCAGAGCATTTTAGGTCGGTCAGACAACATTGGATGATACAGGGGACATAACTCCGCCAGGACAACGCCAGTATTCAACGTATCTAGACTGTTGACACAGAAGAGCAATCCTTATTATCGTGCCAAAATATGCTAGTACAAAGCAGGTCACATTTGACTGATAATTTACCGATATATTATTTATTCATACCAGCGTAAAACCCGTCCTTTGGACGAGGAAGGAGCAAATATGCATGAAAGACACATATTACTGACCCATTATCACATAAATGAGGTGTTCGATGAACTTAAAATATCAGAATCTGGTATAATGGGTATCTGTTCCCCAAAAAACTCGACTGGATGGAAATTCAATAGGATGCGAGTCTAAAGTTTCTGTGATTCTTTGTTATGAAAAGGATAATAGTCATCAAGGATTACTCGAACCTGAACGTGATGTTTCGTTCTAGTAGATGCCCCAACTGCCCCGTAGTGAAATTCTGATACGGGGTATCACATTAAAACAGTTTACAACATTCCTGTTTTTTCATCCTTCACATGCGATCAGCTGTCTCCATTCGCAGATCTTACGCAACGAGAGAGAGAGAGAGGGAGAGAGCATTAAGGTTTAACTTCGCGTATAGCAATATATCAGCTATATAGCGACGATAAAAAAAAAATTCTAAGTATTCCAACAAAAACAAGTCCACAACCCAGCAATCCAGAAGTAATCAATACATTAAAACAAACCGATTTCTCTCAAATATCCTAAAATACTTCTTTTTTTTACCCCAAAAAGATTTTCTATATTAGCTGCTTGACAAAAATAATCTCTTACAATCTTTAAAATCTATACAGTCGATCAGAATACGTTTCACTGTGAGATCTTCGTGGCATGGAATACACCTTGGGGTTGGCTTCGGCATTGAAAATCGAACTTTTATGTACTTTTACCTGGAAGTCGACAGGTTTTATTTTCGGAACTAAAGATAGCAGCACACGCTTCCCTCTCACCATCTTTATAACCATCTGTATGAATAGCTTGATGCGATCTGCCTCGTGTCGGAGTTTTTATATTTCGTCATTGTAATATCTACCTCTGTTAGGCTAACTGCCATGGTGAAACAGGTAAGAGCTTGTTAGGTAAAATTTGACTAAGCTTAATACCAACTTATTTAAAAAAATGGGCCATAAAGGGGTGTTTGCCTTCTGAACCTAAAGCAATTGGAGGTAAAGTTTCTGATACGATGGGGAAATATCCCCAAATATTTTTTCACCGTTGACCTTGCGACAAGCATAACATTGCGTTTGACGTTGTCAACTGACGTTCAGCGCAGACACTGAACGGACAATGACCACAGAAAGTCCGGGAACAGTCGAGAACGTCAACAGACCACCAGATCACTTGTTCCAGATTAACATTGCCTTGATTTTGCCTAGATTGATGGTAGGGTAATTGTGTTGGCACACTACAAGGGTTCTAATGCAGGTAGACTGCGGGTCAAGATGAAAAAGTAGATTCACAAATTCACGGGAAAGTATTCATAGATTCAATCAACTTCGCCAGAAATATTTTTTTATATTTTTTGACAGATAAGCTCGATGTATTAATCATTTTGACGAAAGACTGTACATACATGTGTGACATTACATTAACTAAAAAGAGACTTCGAATTAATGCAAAAGATGTCCCCCATGCCATAGAAATACTTGACTGATGTTGGTTAACGTAACTATATTTAGCTTTCATAAAAAAATGCGGCGTGCAAATGGAATGAACAGTCGTGAATAACCGATTCTGCAGCGTATGATTATAGTCTGAGAAATGCGTCTGATTTCTTAGATAACAATACACTATAGTATGCGCCAATAAAACGTGAAATAAAAACACCATGGCAATTCCACTAAGCTATGTAATGAATGCTAAAATACCCGCCGGATAATTCACATATCAGGAGGTTCTGTTTCATTTCCAACTCAGAACGCCATATATTTGCATTTTTCCGATTAACAAGTTCCCTTCTTATTCCCTGTTTAATGCTCGGCGAGTTCGTCGGACTGTCACAGTCCAAATTCAGGAGTCGCATTGCGTATACCGCTCGAAATTGCGAATGATATAGGTTTATGCATGGTTTAGAATGACCGGTTGAAATAGACAATATTCTCACAAATTGTACGAAAAACACTGACAGATACCACGATATAAAACTTGTCAAAAATAAAAGCTGAAAATGTATAGCGCTTGCTAGCCATCACAAAGCCGCTTTCGTGAGTTCACTCCATATCTGTACACTGTTCCAATCATACGGTTTACATGGAGGCCAAAATATTGCCGTGATTTGGAAAATCCATACAGTGGATGCTGAAGCTGAATTAGATTATCATGACACAAGGCTGTTCTATGGATACCAACTTCTTTATTGCTGTGGAGCTGACGTTTCGTTGGAGATACTTCCAGCTTTTTTCAATTAGCTTTGAAAAAGTTGGAAGTATCTCCAACGAAACGTCAGCTCCACAGCAATAAAGAAGTTGTTATCCGTAGAATAGCCTTGTGTTATATACGCCAACTTCTATATGCCTATCAAAGAAATTAGATTATCATGGTTCCTTGCCAAATTGAACTATTCAAATAACAATAGCAAAAGCGTGCGCGCTATATTGGCCGTCATATAAGACGTTTAGCTAGACATATTTATGGATTTGCGCCCATTGGTCTGGATGACTGGCACTTATGTTATGTTCTTCATGGATTGAACGAATTTGTAGGCGTACTAGTTTTATATCATACATATCTGTTAGTGTGTTTGGATTAATTCGCGAGTATATATATTCGAAGTGACCAGTTTCGAACGTGCGGACGCCTAAACTGTGGGATGTCTACACTACGCTACTTATAAATATATAAAGCGACTGTCTAAGAAGTCTTCTTACTTTATATAGCGATAGAAGTGGAAAACTGGTTGAATATAAAATAGTAAGTATGTTGAGAACTAGTAGAAGCTCCTCCTATAGAAATGATCCGTCTTGTATTTTGGCATTGACTACACAGGTTAGTGTAATTAGCATGCTATTTTTAGTTCACCTTTCATAGGTGTAGTTCAGCTTTAAGCTCATGAAACTTGTAATTAACCTGAGTATTCCGGAACGATCGGAGCAGTTTCCTCATTTAGGTACAAATACCAAGGTCTAAAATCACTATAACGTATGTGCATGGTTAATAACGAGAAACTTTGTTTGTCTGACCATCATTCTGTTTCTACAAACTCACGTTTGCTACTTGCTGTATGTCTTACGGAAGAACTTGATGCTAAAGGTCACATACCGTATAGACATGTATCCACATGGGATTTCTCGACTCTCTATACCACAATCCCTCATCAGGACCTTATTGACTGTCTAAGTTCATTAATAGTATCTGTGTTCAAGAAAACTGATCGTAGATATATTAATGTCGGAAGCCATAAAGCATTCTTTAGCTCTACTACATATAAGAGATATCATTCATGGGATGTTTCTTTGTTTATAGAGTTGCTTGAATTTCTCATTAAAAATATCTATGTGAAATTTGGCAACACAATATATCAGCAGCATATAGGTATTCCAATGGGTACTAATTGTGCACCCCTGTTGGCTGACCTGTATCTGTTCTCTTATGAATATGACTATATGCAGGCGCTTTCAAAAACCGATTCATTCAAAGCCCGTTCCTTCTCATTCACCAAACGCTATATGACGATCTTCTCGCTGTGGATAATCGCTATATAAATGACGCAGTGAAGGATATATATCCACCTTCACTGGATTTGAAGGAAACTACAGATAACCCTACAGGCACATCGTATTTAGACCTATATCTCTATAAAAATGAAGCGGGTCTTCTCTCTCGTCTACTGTATGACAAAAGAGATGATTACAATTTCGACATCTCAAACTATCCCTTTCTGGACAGTAATATTCCAGTGGGACCTGCATATGGCGTATACATATCACGCCTAGTAGCATTTGCTAGATCCTGTGTTGAATGTGACGATTTTAATCAACGTCACAAAACATTGTTGCAGAAACTTATAAAACAGGGCTATTCCACCAAGCGCCTCCACTCAAAGTTTTCAAATTTGGCGATACATATCGCATGCTGATAGCAAAATACGAGCGTAGCGTGCAAGATCTATGGCGTTATGTTTCGTAACTTGTGTCTAATTCCGCTTAACCCGGGCTAGGGGCCGTATGAACCCATGTACTTCAAGATCCTCATGGTACTCATATGAACAGTCACAATCAAAGCGTGACTGAGATACATCATTCTTTAGATGACGACTTTACAACGAATATTATGGATTGAGAATAGTGATCAGCGATACGGATTTGATATTTTTGGAACATCATGATGTCTTGCCGGCATCATTGAAAACTGTTGATCGCTTCTCTCTTGCAGGAAACAAGCCTTTGTTTATGTATACTATGATTGTCTTTTTGAATTTGGTGCTAATACTGTTATATTGAATATGGAATAGGTCTTTGGATTATAGACGCGGATATTCTCTAATGGACGATGGCTGAACTATGAATGACGGACCAGACGCTTGTAATTGCTGTCATCATTGAAAACTGTTGACAGCTCCTCTGCTGTATACAGCGCAATATTCATCAGCCAGGATTGTGCGGTTCGCAACTGAACAGAACTGGCAGGAAAGGTCCTGTTACCAGCAGGTTTACTGTGCAGGACGATTACCAGATAATTTCTGTATGGTAACTGGTCGGTAACTACAGGTAGCCAGCATGTGAATAACCTGTCATTAACCAGACGGTAACCGTGCAGTACCGTCTGGTAACTGAACAGTACCTTGCAGTAAGCACTCAATTACTGGTTCATTTTTAAATACACAGTACTGTAAGGGGACCTTTCCTGCCAGTTACATTCAGTTGTGGACTGCACAGTACTGACTGGTGACGGTAACCAGCTGGAAATGGCTGGTGAATATTTGGCTGTGGGGAAACCACCTTGGGTTTTTATTATCTTTATTTCATACCCGTATGAAATTGGTGCTAACTGTCGTGAGAAACAGATCTTTCGATTGTTGATTCAGAAAATCTATTATGGACGACGGTTGAATATTGAATGTTGGACCTGACGCTTGCTTTTCTGGCCTATGGTGAGTAGTACAACTACTGCAGGGACGGGTTCGTGCGTGGAGTCCATGTGAAATGCGCGATTACTCATAAAATGTCGAGCGATCTTTCTTCGTTGAAACCTAGACGACCGGTCCGGCCTCTAGCATGCATCCGTCTTTTACCAGACTACACGTCTCCTGATAAGAGAATGAGGCCATTGTAGAGATATGATCAAGTTACTTCAGTTCAAAAACTGTCGTGCCTACCTTTACGATAGGATTGTCTTACTACATTTTAGTAAGTGTCTCTGTCAGTTTGTGTGTCCGGCCCATACGATTACGGTTTTGTACGATATCTACGGTCAACGAAATGTCCTTAGGATAATATCAGAGATGGATCCCAGAAGAAGCAAAGAAAAAAAGCATTTTCCGCCCAAATGGAGCCAGGAATATGAACTTTTCTGACCGGAAAGTCAAAGTTTTGGTCGAAACTTTGTCAGGATATCTGTGGTCAGGATATCTGTGCCTAAATGACACACATATCAAACAAAGCATCAAACGTCAAACACGCTTTGTTGAAGTCGCAATGTCGACGCCGTATCGCCAGTTAAATATATTTTATCAAGACACGTTGCTGACCAGTTAGTACGGGCTACACAATCAACATCCTTGTCAATACACTCTTGATAAGCATAAAAGTTTCCTTGCCAAAACGACCATTTACAATTGTGCTCAGTGTTGCGCCAAAATATTGGCTGATTATATACTTCTATGCAACGGGTTGCAAAGAAGCTCGCACGGCAATTCGAAGATTTTAGCAGTGTTGTATATCTCAATATTTCTTTGTAGATAGCATATTCGGTGGACCAGGAGCAGTCGTCATCCCAGACGGTTTCCTTGTTCCCTTCAAGAGAAAAGGATCTGTGAGCGTGCTTAACATAACAGCCAATCCCCCAGAGGGACCATACCAGATTTCCGTTGAAAATGGAACAGAATGGTTTTATCATAAGGTCGTCTGGAAAGATATGGACAGCGATGGCCGCTTGGATGCAGTAACATGTAGAGCAACTCATGAGAAGAGTGAGTAAATTCTTATAAAAATATTATTAAAAATATATATTAATGCAATAATTATCAATTGGCTTCTCTTATAGATATTGACTCACGGCTTGTTCCTGCACAAGCTGGAACATATCAATGTCTTGTCAGTACGGTACGTCGACATATCTTCCCACCTTTTATATTTGGGTTCAATTGCATGCGAAGATGAATGGACTCTGGATGGCCTACAAACTGGCCATTCTGGCTTTTAGTTGGAAACCTAAGGAAAGCCATTTTAACGCAGCTGAAGCCTGAATGGTGGTCATACACGATATATGCAATTTATCAGAGGCAAAAGTGTTTCTTCCTTTGGAAATATGTATCTTTATTTTGTAAAGTGCAAGTCAAATTTCACGTTACTGTACACTTACTTTTCAACATTTCCGATTGCGCTAATATTTGGATGAACAGACGGGCAACTAATCTGGTTCAGAAATCCAGGGCCTCCGTTCTTTCAATCGCCATGGGAAGCTCATGTGCTAGCTCCGGGCCCGGATGCATATCTCACTCCTGCCATTTTGCCATCCCCTGACGGGGATTTGGACACGATCCTGATCCCTGGATACTTCTTCAGGCGCCTCTCAGTTTACTGGATTGAAGCAAACGGAACATGGGCCAATGTAGATCAGGTACGTACATGTATAATAGGAAAACGTCGTCCGCCAATAAAGGATACCCAGGCCCATAATCGTAATACTTTTACGTATGGACAGCTCCTAAATCGGATAGGAAGCGACTCGGTGGTAGAAGCGTCAGTCATTTTTTTGTCAGGCCAGTGGTGTTAAAAACCACATGAAAGGTGAAACAGAATATCCTCTTCAGACGACTACCTGATTATCTTCAATTGTGTTTACTGTATCAGTATAATATTTCTTTCACAGCGTGAGACACTCACATTATGAGAGGTAGCACACTATCGTGGTGTAAAATTTACCACAGCCTGTATGCAAATATACTCCGGGAGTCTGCTGGTCCATTGGGGTGAATAGATAATCATCTGAAATGTTTTCACCAATTTTCCATAGGTGAAATCCCGTGTAATAGAGGATTATTTCGAGGATGGTCCCGTCTTCGACGTTGAGGCTGCTGATGTTAATGGCGACGGTAAACTAGATCTGCTTGTTACAATCAGCAAATCGGAAGGCGGCAGAGTGGTCGTTTATGAACTTCCGGATGATTTCCGGTGAGCACACCATCCGTTACTCTCGTAAATAAGAATGACGATTTGCCAATATTGATATTGTTGAAATTTTTTTGTACTGACTTGCAGAAGCTTCCCAATGTATCGTCTATATTCCTAGACCATAGTGCATATAATGAATAATCTACCACATATTGCCTTGTTGTGATACCAGTTTAACATAACGTCAAGAGAAAATGTCCTGTAATAGCATTTATATAATACTATTTTACAGCACGGGTAATTTCACCAAACATGTCATAGCTACTGGCTTTAAATCTCGAGGAATCGGTGAAGGCAAATCATCTCCTGGATCTGCCGGTATCTTCTTTCCCACTACAGGAAATCACACCAAGTATGTTCATAATTCTTAGATTATAGACTAAAAGGAAAAATAACAAATATCATTTCCCAGTATTAAACGCAAATGTTCGACTTAACAAACATTCACAGGATTCACATGATTTTGTGCAGATCAATTGGGAGTTTTAGCCGAAATCATGCTTGAGAGATATAATACACGGGGCATTAGTATATCTCATGTTAGAATCCTGTGGTTTAATTGGACGAGCAGAACATATCTATGAAGAGATAGTACTTGGTGACTGAGGAATTAGGTGGGAGGTAACTATTCTTTCAGTAATGTCCTCCATTGACGGACCAGACGCTTGTAACTCCAGACAGAGGAATTAACTCTGCTGAGAGAAGTGTTGTCACATGTGGACAACTCAAGTGGCACTTTAGTCAACCTTCCGAGTGAGATTTAGACGGTATATTAAATAGATTTGGGTTTGTTTGTTTCCTCGGAATTCATGTCACTGCGTACAAAATCCTGGACCTTAATCCTGAACATGCAGGTCAGTCATGCTGGCCTTCTATTCCTTCCAGGATATTCACTAGTTTTATGCCGATATTTCTTGATATATTAGTGTTAACGTCACACAGTTGATCCTTGCGTATATTTGTTTTAGCACCAGGCCTTCCATACTCGTTTCCGGAGACGATGATGGCAGAGCATATGTGTTATCGCCCGTGTCGGCCGATCCCACTAACTGGCAGTACCAGTTGACCCCATTCCTGGATGTCGGCGCGGAAACCATCGGCAGTTTTGCATATGCAGATGTTGACGGAGATGGCTTCACGGATCTCTTCGTACCGGCCTATAATCGTGGAGAAATTTATGTATACACATTTAAAACCACGAATTAACCGATACCATTTTTTTAGTGTTTCGTGTACGACTAAAACTGTCTTTATCAACCGTACATACTGAGAACAATGATTGTTGAGATGGGAAACCCTTCGACGATTGTAAATGTCGGATTAAGCGGTGCCGTCTTAGAATGTTGCACTGCCACTTGTCTCGATTTATTTTCTAGAAATAAAACTCAGTTAAAAAGATTTCCTCTAAGTTTGGCTGGCCATTCCATGATCCACCAAGACGTGTTGTTGTGCGTTGCAAGGGATGCTGTTTGAGTATAAGGTAATGGTGAACAGACCATGTCTATAGCTGATGAATTGTTCGTTTTACGAAACCAGTACAGCACTTGGCAGATTGCTAGTCTCAATTCACGTTATTATAGACTACAGGAATGGTTATAAAATTGTCATATATTCAGTTCCCCGACAAGGGGTAGGGATATTTGAACTAGCTTAACATTTACAATTGATGGCCCATCTATAACAGTTAGGTGTTAAATGATGCACCATACAGAGGGGAGTCTATAGATATCGGTGTGTACTTCTCAGTCTTAAACCTGTGACGTCACAGGGACCATCTTCAATTTTCTGCAAAAAATATTTTCCCCACCGCAATAATAAATTTGAACATTTTCGCCCAACCAGTTTATATATTTGTTCCTGTCATCTTATTCGCATATCAGGCATTCTGAGTGGTACAATTGAGCAGTGTATGTACGAACATTGGCAAAAATAATGACAAATGCCTTCAGCCAATTATTGCTTCATAGATTGATATACATGTACGGTCAGTATTATAGAGCTTATATAATGTATCCAGTTCTGACTTCACAACTAGTGTCGATATGATGATTATGAGACGTGGTCTCAATGAGGATGCATCAATACAGTTTTTCACTATTTACGTGTAATGTATATAATCATAGCCTTAGGGATCATGGGTTCCTGTTGCTTTAATGGATTTTGCTGAGAAGCAACAGAAACTTAATAATGTGGTGTCTAGCACTGTAATTGCATGTTTATTGCATCAATGTAAGTACCCTGTCTGTGTCTTGTGTGCTGGCCCCAATTTTTTATAGGGTGGTTGGCGGAGGTTTGGTTCCATGTTGCTTCAGAATGTTGCATCTTTGAAGCAAAAGGAACGCAACTTGACTGGGTGGAGCTTAGTTGGTTCGTCGCGATATGACTAAAATATTGTTGAAAGCGACGTTAAATCCTATTCACTCACTCATCTCGAAATTACGATTGCAAAAACTTCAGCGGATGACTTGATTAAATAATCCAAATCTCCAGAATTGGTTTCGATTAGGATATACTTCTTTTGATTACGGAGTCCTGTTTTTTAATTGCCACAAGTAGAGAGGTACAAAGAGATCACCTTATAGGCAGCTCCTTCACTTTTACGGATATTTGCAGGCACATCATTCATATTCGAAGCAAAAGTTCTCAAACCAATTTTGTTCCACAAGGATATCCGTTACACGATTACGATAATTAACCTGGCAAATTGTGATACATGTTCGCCATTTCATTACTTGAGATTGCAATTGTTTCGATATTATTTCGAATATGAGTGGTAAAGATTATCTAGCAGTCCTTGTCTTTCGCATGAATACAAGCGTCTAGTTCGTCGTTCAATATTCAGCCGTCGTCCACTAAAGAATTTCCGCGTCCATAATCCAAAGACCCAATTCATGTAATAACAGTAGCACAAAATTAAAAAGATAAATCATAGTATACATAAAACTAGGCTGATTTCTTGCAAGACAGAAGTGGTCAAACCACATATTGGAGCAGCTGGTATTAAGCTTAACACGTTCTTTCCAGTTTCATCATGGCAGTTAGCCAGACCAGAAGTAGATATCACAATGACGAAATATAAGAAGACAGACACGAGCCATCTTGTGTATACACAAGAATTTTGTCTATTGAGAGAAAAATACAATTCACAGCAAGCTATTCATACAGATGGCTCTAAAGATGGCGAGAGAGTGATGTGTGCTACTATCTTTCGTTCTGAAACTAAAACCATTCGACCTTCTGGTAAAAGTTTTTCACTGCCGAAGCCAAATATCGATTGTTAGATTTAGAAGGTATTGGGTCTACTATAGGAGAAAAATGTATCATATTACGAGCTTCTGGTTCGTCATTCATAATTCAGTCATGGTCTATTAAAGTGTCCATAACCCAAAGACCGTTTCCATATTCCATATAGCAACATTAACACCAAATTCAAGAAGATAATCATACTACACATAAAAAGGCTAGTTTCCTGCAAGAGAGAAGCGGTCAACAGTTTTTGATGGTGTCGACAAGACATCTGATCTTCCAAAAATATCAAATCCGTATCGCTGATCATTATTCTTAACTCATATGATATTCGTTGTAAATTCGCCATCCAGAGAAAGATGTATCTCAGTCACGCTTTGATTTTGACTATTCATATGAGCACCATGAGGGTGCATGGATTCATACGGCCGCTAGCCCCGGGTTAACGGAATTAGACAAGTTACAAAACGCCATAGATCTTGCACGCTACCCTCGCATTTTGCTATCAGCATACGATATGTATCGCCAAATTTGGCAAAGTTCGAGTGGAGGCGCTTGGTAGTATAGCCATGTTTTATAAGTTTGCATTAATGTTTTTTTTCATTGATTAAAATCCGTCACATATAATATAGGATCTAGCAAATGCTACTAGGCGAGATATGTATACGCCATATGTAGGTCCCACTTGAATATTACTGTCCTGAAGGGATAGTTTACGGTGTCAAAATTGTAATCATCTCTTTTGTCATGAAGTCAACGAGAGAGAAGCGCCGCTTCATTTTTATAGAGATATAGGTCTAAATATGATGGCCAGTAAAGCTATAGTTTTCTTCAAATTTAGTGAATATATACCATCCAACGCGTTATTTATATTGCGATTATCCACAGCGAGACGATCGTCTATATAGCGTTTCCATATAGCGATTTCACACCCTCTATCTGTACATATGTAAGGCGACTGTTTCAATCTTTATGGGATGGTGTGTATAATAGCAAACTTCATGAGTTAAAAAAAAAACAACCTGTACGCTATGCTCATCTGAACAGCCAGAAACGTTTCGATCAAGCCTTGATCAGGCGATGTAGAATCGGCCACACACGATCAACTCACGAATATTTACTAAAAAAATAGAGCCAGTCCCATGTCACGACGATCTCACAGTGGAACATTCTTATCGACTGCATAGAGTTTAAGATTGTAAGAGATCTTTTTTATCGAGCGACTACTTTGGAAGATCTTTTTAGTTGTGTGACGAAGGACCGCATCTTAGATTATTTGAGGGAAATCGGTTTGTTGCATAAGTTTTAATGTGAGTATGTTTTAATGTGTTGAATTATCAAGTTATTGGCTTGAGTACTTAAAATTTTGTTTCATCGTCGCTACATAGCTGAAATATTGCTGAACGCGACGTTAAACCTTAATTATCCCCCTCTCGTGATGTATGAGCGAGAAGATCGTCTATATAGCGTTTGGTGTTAAACTTAGTCAAATTGTACCTAACAAGCTTTTACAAATTCCACTATGGCAGTTAACTAACCAGAAGTAGATATTACACTAACGAAATATAAAAAGAAAAGCCAGCTCGTGTATACACAAGAATTTGGTTTTCTGAGAGAAAATACAGACGACATCAGCCTATTTATACAGATGATTCTGAAGATGATGAGAGAGTAGCATGTGCTACTATCTTTAGTTCCAAAAGTGGACTACCAGGTAAAAGTTCGATATTCACAGCAGAAGCTAACGCTATATTGTCGGCTTTGGAAGGTATTGCGTCCACTAAATGGAAAAAAAACTTCAACTCATTCCAACATCTTGAACATTCTAGAATTAAATGACTTTAAATATGACCGTAGATATTTGTTTATTGCCTAGCCACGTTGGCATCAAACGAAATAATGAAACTGATGAAATAACTAAGGCAGCCCTAGATATTGAGGTTGAGCCTGTTGGAATCCCAGAAACGATTTCAGACCCTCTATCTGTGCTTATGTGAGAAAGCTGTTTCAATCTTTATGGGATGCTGTGGATAATGAGAAACTTCATGAGTTCCAAAAAACTAGGAAATATTCAATTTGAGTAACCAGAAACGTTTTAATGCCACGAAGATCTCTCAGTAAAACATATTCTGATCGACTGTATAGATTTTAAGATTGTAAGAGATTCTTTTTATTAAGCAGCCAGAAGATTTAGTGTTTGTACATGTTTTTGTGTGCGGTGTTGATTACTCCTGGATTGCTGGGTTGTTCGCTTGTTTTTTACTTGAAATTTTGTTTGGTTGTCGCAAAATAGGTGAAATATTGCTGTACGCGACGTTAAACTTTAATTCTCTCTCCATATAAGAGAATGATTATTTCATGTACCTCTACACATGTGTTAACTTTTGTGCTGGTGTTAAAAAATGAACCATTTGGCCATAATATCTAGATATTCCGACGGACTACACACGACTGAATTCGGTTTCACTTTGCGAACATACAAGGCGGTCTCATGGATGACGATATTATAGTTGAGGCAATCAGGGCAAAAGTCGGCGTCGCACGCGTGAGTCGGAGTTTTATGATCAAACCGTCTTGCATGAACAGAATCGCGTGCAGACGTCCCATGAGGTTCACCGATCAACTCCTAGTTGTAATTACAAGCGTCTAATCCGTCATTCATAATTCAGACGTCGTCCATTAGAGAATATCCGCGTCCATAACCCAAAGACCTTTTCCATATTCCATATAACAACATTAGCACCAAATTCAAAAAGACAATCATAGTATACATAAACATAGGCTTATTTCTTGCAAGAGAGAAGCGGTCAACAGTTTTCAATGATGCCTGCAAGACATCACGATGTTCCAAAAATATCAAATCCGTATCGCTGATCAGTATTCTTAATCCATAATATTCGTAGTAAAGTCGTCATCTAAAGAATGATGTATCTTAGTCACGATTTGATTGTGACTGTTCATATGAGTATCATGAGGATCTTGAAGTACATGGGTTCATACGGCCCCTAGCCCCGGGTTAAGCGGAATTAGACACAAATTACGAAACGTAGCGCCATAGATCTTGCACGCTACGTTCGTATTTTGCTATCAGCATGCGATATGTATAGACAAATTTGAGAAACTTTGAGTGGCGGCGCTTGGTGGAATAGCCCTATTTTATAAGTTTCTTCAGCAATGTTTTGTGACGTTGATTAAAATCATCACATTTAACACAGGATCTAGCAAATGCTACTGAGCGAGATATGTATACGCCATATGCAGGTCCCACTGGAATATTACTATGCAGAAAGGGATAGTTTACGATGTCGAAATTGTAATCATCTCTTTTGTCATAAAGTCGACGAGAGAGAATGCCCGCTTCATTTTTATAGAGATAGAGATCTAAATAAGATGTGCCTGTAGGGCTATCTGTAGTTTCCTTCAAATCCAGTGAAGGTGGATATATATCCTTCACTGCGTCATTTATATAGCGATTATCCACAGCGAGAAGATCGTCTATATAGCGTTTGGTGAATGAGAAGGAACGGGCTTTGAATGGATCGTTTTTGAAAGCGCCTGCATATAGTCATATTCATAAGAGAACAGATACAGGTCAGCCAACAGGGGTGCACAATTAGTACCCATTGGAATACCTATATGCTGCTGATATATTGTGTTGCCAAATTTCACATAGATATTTTTAATGAGAAATTCAAGCAACTCTATGAACAAAGAAACATCCCATGAATGATATATCTTGTATGTAGTAGAGCTAAAGAATGCTTCCGACATTAATATATCTACGATCAGTTTTCTTGAACACAGATACTATTAATGAACTTAGACGGTCAATAAGGTCCTGATGAGGGATTGTAGTATAGAGAGTCGAGAAATCCCATGTGGATACATGTCTGTACGGTATGTGACCTTTAGCATCAAGTTCTTCCGTAAGACATTTTGAGTTTTTTAATATCCACATACATTCAACCAACCATCCCCCGCCCCACCGTTTTATCCATCCGGCATTGTCGACAGTCTGCCTGTGACACGTGATGTCTCGGTAGAACAAAACCGCCGTCAAGTGAGATTTTTCGGTTGCACCACAGCAATGTTTCGATGCAGGTGCGATAGAGGCACGTGTTATTGGAGGCAGTTTGTCAGCGATAATCACACCTACCTGCTGAAACGGGGATTGGAGCCAAACGCGAACTGGACCAACTGTGGCGTCATCGCCGAGATTAATTCCGTTCTCACTGATGATTGTGGCACTAGGTGCAAGCAGGTGTGAGCTAAATCCAAGCACACCTTATCTGAGTTGGTGATGGCGAAGTCGAAATGACCCGTTTCGTTGCTGCTGGAGACAGGCAGATGTTCTACCCACAGTCGATACAATCCACAAATATAATTCACTGCCGATAGAGGGGCATGACTCTGGATGGAGGAAGGAGATGTTACCCAAAGATTTCTTTTCGATGTGCGTCGTCGGTTGGTCGGAGTTTGACTGCAACAATGTTTCGAGGCTGGATGTGGTTTTTTCCCCATTTGACATACGACTCGTTTGGCGATCAAGACATCTCCCACTTCTTTTTTTTGTTCTTTTTTTTTTACGAGAGGTACAATATATATATTTCATTGGCGGTTACTATACAATACTATCGACAAACAACAAAATATGTATTGACATCCATGAATATTGACATAAAAAATAAATAAAGATAACGAAAAAAAAAACAACCAGAGAAACAACACAAAATACAATTCCAATGGATACTTTGAAATAAAATCCCGATTGCTATACAATGCACAGTAGCACACCTTTTGTTATATTCACTCAGTCTAACTAAAATACAGTTTAATTTGTTTGGAAGAGTTTCATTGCATTTTGTCTAGGATATCCAGAGATATATACAGCCTACTTAGGTTGTCAACGTTGAACATACGAAAAGAAAATAGATGTCTCCTATTTCAACCGTTTGACATGTGCAATTTCTTTCATTTTGATTGGTTTTTCGCCACCGTCCTGTTTCTTTACGGGTGATTGTCAACCCTAAATATGGCGAGCATATTTCTTTCTTTAGTATTTAAAGCGATTAAATATTTTTCTAGCTTAAACTGTGTTTTCATAGTTGTATAGAATACCCATTTCATGGAATGGTATATGCTGCTGTACTATTTTGTAGAAATTGGTCTTTCAGTGTTTGCTCTAAAATTTTAGGAAAACATGGCACTTTTCACATTTTGGTTGTCCCAGACATAATTAAACCCAGTGTTACACAGTATCTACTTAATCAACTCCAACCAATGGGATATGTTTCCAGCTTCAATTTATACATAATAAAATCTTGTTTTCGCTGCCTTGGATAATCCTCAGCCAGAAAGATATACCGCGGACATAGACCTTGATGAAACGAGGGTATAAACACCAAGTAGCAACACTTTTAGCTCGGAACTTGACTGCCTCTTGGGCGGGGTGAACCCTGAATGCACCACCACGGTCTCGTACAAGACTTCGGACAGATTGTGTCGCGAGCGGGAGTAAGGACTTGACGATGCTTCCGAGCCTGTTCCCAAGTCCCGTTGAATGGAAGTGCTGCTAAACATGGGCATGCCATCTCCAGCTTATTTGGTGTAATACTCAGTCAGCATCGGACTGGTAAGGTTCCACCTTCACCATTCTAAGTTCTGCGATCGAGCCTATGAACAATGAAATGTCAGCACCAGTTCCCCACGTTCGAATGCGATCGGTCGTCCCTTGTTGTCCCCCGCCGCAACGCGGCCGGGGACTTTAAAATGGTTCTTGCTTCTTTGTGTCCGTGGATGTCCGTCCATGTCCGTCCATGTCTGTTCGAAGCGATAACTTCCTAACGCATTGTTGGATTCTTTCGAAATTCGGAATATGCATTCCTTGCGGCAAGACGCCAGTCCGTATTGCATTTCAGCAACATCTGCCTGAAGGTGGCGCCGCTAGTTCTTGCTTCTTTGCATATGTGGATGTCCGTGTACGTCCGTGCATGTCTGTTCGAAGCGATAACTTTCTAACGCTTAGTTGGATTCTTCCGAAATTCGGCATACGCATTCCTTGCGACAAGACACCAGTCCGTATTGCATTTCAGCAACATCTGCTTGAAGGTGGCGCCACTAGTTCTTGCTTCGTAGTATCCGTGAATGTCCGTGTACGTCTGTTCGAAGTGATAACTTCCTAACGCTTTGTTAGATTCTTCCGAAATTCGGAATATGCATACCTTGCGACAAGATGCCAGTCTGTATTACATCTCAGCAACATCTGCCTGAAGGTGGCGCCACTGGTTCTTACTTCTTTGTGTCCGTGGAT
Source organism: Hanleya hanleyi (assembly GCA_036873755.1). Classification (NCBI taxonomy): domain Eukaryota; kingdom Metazoa; phylum Mollusca; class Polyplacophora; order Lepidopleurida; family Hanleyidae; genus Hanleya; species Hanleya hanleyi. The sequence goes on from JAVTVY010051120.1 coordinate 267,071, forward strand.
GTTCGTGTACGTCCGTGCATGTCTGTTCGAAGCGATAACTTCCTAACGCTTTGTTGGATTCTTCCGAAATTCAGCATTTGCATTCCTTGCGACAAGAGGCCAGTCCGTATTGCATTTCAGCAACATCTGCCTGAAGGTGGCGCCACTAGTTCTTGCTTCTTTGCATCCGTGGATGTCCGTGTACGTCCGTGCATGTCTGTTCGAAGTGATAACTTCCTAAAGTTTTGTTGGATTCTTCCAAAATTAGAATACGCATTCCTTGTGACAAGACGCCAGTCCGTATTACATTTCAGCAACATCTGCCTGAAGGTAGCGCCACTGGTTCTTGCTTCTTTGAGTCCGTGGATGTTCGTGTACGTCCGTGCATGTCTGTTCGAAGCGATAACTTCCTAACGCTCTGTTGGATTCTTCCGAAATTCAGCATTCGCATTCCTTGCGACAAGAGGCCAGTCCGTATTGCATTTCAGCAACATCGGCCTGAAGGTGGCGCCACTGGGTCAAAATAGATTTTTTTTCCGTGTACATCTCTTCGAAGCGATAACTTCCTAATGCTGTGTTGGGTTATTCCGAAATTCGGAATACGCATTCCTTGCAACAGGACGCCAGTCCGTATTGCATTTCAGCAACATCTGCCTGAAGGTGGCACCACTGAGTTTCTCTTCTTCTTGTCCGTTCCAGTCAAAATGGGCCTTCAATTTTGCTATATGAAATCATTCTATTCCACATCATATGATTTACCCTAAAGCTTTTGCATGAACCATATTTTATTTCAGAAGTATAATGTCCCCGCAGTACTGAATCCCTGATTTTTGAATTTCGTGTCATCTTAAACGAAAGACAACATTTCCTTCAATTTTGCTAACAAATAATTGTATTGCACATCATATGATTTACCCTGAAGCTTCTGCACGAATCATTTGTGTCCACACATGTATATTACTATATTAATTACAACTGTGTTCCTAATGTTTGGGTGCACACTGTGCATATGATCAATTTCCTGAATTGAACTGAATTCAACCTTGTCGGTCTTCAGACTGACAGATGATGGCATGCAGTTGTCAGTGCAGTTGTTCATGTACAGGGAGCTTTCTATGAATGAGTTGCAACCCCAAAAGGCTTAAAATTTATCAGGCACAGACCCATGTTTTTACCCCTCGGCCAATTTTGGCCATGGGGTATTGTCATCATCTTGTACGTCCGTCTGTCCGTACGTCCGTTCGTGAGCGAGATAGCCGGAAAACTGTTCCGCTGATGAATTCCAAATTTGGTATGCTTATTTACCTAGTCAAGGACCAGAAGCCTATAGAATTGGGACCTGATTGGGTGGGAACCTTAGCAGCCATCTTTAATTTCATGCAAAATGGATAATGATCCATATCTCGAAAACCATTCAACTGTTCAATACGAAATTTGATATACATCATCGATACATCAAGCAACTTTCAACGAATTACCAAACAGGCTTTTCTGATTAGCTGGGAACCCTGGAGGCCATCTTTAATTCATGCGAAATCGATAATGATAGCCTACATATCTCAGTTACCATTCAATTGTTTTATATGAAGGTTGGTATATATCATCGATACATCCAGATACTTTGAATCGGGACCTGATTGACTGAAAACCTTGGTGGCCATCTTTAATTTAGGCAAAATCATTAATGATCTCTATATCTGATTCCGTTGGAGTGCTCAGTGTAAAATTTGGTATACATCATTGATGCATCAAGAGACTTACGATGAATGACAGATCTGGTTTCTCTGATTGGGCGGAAATCTCGGCGGCCATCTTTAATTTATTCAAAATCTTTAATGATGTTTATCTCTGATACCATTCAAATGTTCTATACGAAACTTGATTTACAGCATCGATGTATGAAGAGACTTGCATTAATGAATAACCACATTAGTTCCTCTGAGTGACGGGAAGGATGGGCAACCATCTTTAATTTATGTAAAATCATTAATGATCTCTATCTCTGACACTGTTCAAATGCTCAATGTAAAATTTGGTATACATTATCGATGTATCATCTCGGTTACTTCTACACGATGTGCCTAGGATAAAGTACTATACTATACATAATTTTTTGTAATTCAGCATCGCAGAAAACCATCGATTGCGTTTTCATGGTAAAAGGGTTAGGAAAGAACTAAAAATACACTTCAATGCAGAGTGATTTTGATTGACGCCAGAAATCGCTCAGAACGCTTCTTCGGCGATCTAGACCCCAGGAGCATCTGGGGCCTGGGCGGCCCCTGGATCCTCACCTAAAGTGCAATGATAGTGGCCGTACCACTTTGAATTTGCTTTCGACGCCCCCTGTATTAACAGACAGTGTCAACGTACTGTTCCAGCTGTCTCCCGTTCAGTGATTGGTCATTCGACCCCGCCATTTTAAACTAATACGAGCATTTTCATTGGATCACTATTAGATAAGACCCACCCCAATCTTCATACACAACCACGCGACTGTCTCAGTTGACTGATGACATAGCGCGGCCTCGTTTTTGATTTCAAAATCTGCCGTCTAACTGGGAAAATGCTGTTGTTGCTGCATCAGCCGATCATTGGCCCCCTGTAGAAGATACTATAGGCTAATACGTGTAGGCTACCATGCCATGAGATGATGCTTGGGATTGCATTTCGCTCACTTGCACCTACAGGTGGCGACAACTGGTGGCAAATTTAAAATTTGGTTTCCGGGCAACAGGTTGATGCCTTCAGCTTCTCGTCAAATTTGGTTTGCAGATAATGCCTTGAGATGTCACTTGGGGATGCTTCTCGGTGCTTCACTGCATGGAAACTATATCACAGAAGCAATCAACTTTCAGTCAATCGTTCTGAGTTGATCTTAAAACTTGGGAAGGCAGAAAGACCCTTCCACATCCAACGCCTATGAAGCAGCAGTTGCCTCCCTCATGTATATCCCCTGAGACCAACAATGCTAAAAAATATTGCTGCCATTTCGGCGGGGGACCTAGCATCCTCTGGCTGCTTGTTTTTCCATAGAACGATTTTGATAATGCGGATGTTGGTCTGTCGGACGAGTAGATAGAACACGCGGTTAAAGCTTTGCGTGACTTGATCCCTGTGTTGGTCTTTCATCAGACAGACGGGTAGCAGGGTGGATTTCTATCCCCGACGATATGTGTGTATCGATCAGTCTGAATAGTTGTACAGGCCGTATTACCCCACCTTTAGGTACATCGCTCGAAGACAAGACCGACGTAGTTCTGGAGCGAAAATACCAACAGCTGCTGCAAAGTCGGGCTCAGGGTAAAGCTCACGCTACCCTCAGTTGGAACTTTTGCGGGTGTTCGCTGTACGTTGATGAGCGGAAAAGGTTGTGTCCTACTGACCTGGAACAGGCTTTCGTCCGATTCTCATTCAGGTCGTGCGGGACCGACATGAACACGACCGGGGTGTGTATATCTCTTTTAAAGGAAGCCTATGTGAGCATACTTTTTAAGTTAAGAGTGTATATAATTAGTACTGGGTACGCTTGGTTATTGTATAGTCTGATAATTCGCAGAAATATATATATATTATTAATACTGAGAGCATAAAATTGTATATATCAGATTGCTTACTTCATGTATTTGTATATAAATATATTTCTTTTTTTGTTTCCACATATTATTACATAGTATTTAATCTCTGATTATGATGAATAATTTTCGCCAAGTTAATGCAACGTTTATTTTGTTTCCACTCACCGTTTGTACTTTGAATTTGTTTGTCTGGGAGAGGCGTGAATATAGGTTTGCCTGTTCGCCAATCTCAGTTTTCCTTTGAGGAAATATATTGTTTAAACCAGAAAAGTAATCGTTGAAGTGTGTAGCGATTTCATTGGGCCCGTTCATCGTTGCTGTTTTTCTTAAATACATTTGGAATATCTCTGGAAATTTTGCGACCCAAGAATCCATTATGACGTTCCAAGACCCTTTTATATCATTGTAAGACTCGTTAAATTTGTGTTCATAATAATTATTCTTTGCTGTTCTTAGAGTATGATTTAGTTTATTCCTATAGATTTTATATTCTCCCGTAACAGTATAGCTCCAAGGGTTAAGGATTGTCACATTAGGAGCATGTTTAGGTTTGATAGAAAAGCACTCACTGTACAAAGTGTGAAATATACTTAGAAAACCTTCCGTAGCTTTATCAGTATTTTCATCATTCATGACATGACGCCAGTCTTAATTTGTTAGTTTCTCTTCAAAATTATTTTTTAGAACATGAATTAGTTTTCGGGATTTTAGTTTTGGGTTATTATATTGGGATGAGACTAGGTGACAGGATGTTATGTTGTAAATAGGAAAGTTGTCAGTGATGTCGGACAGGATAATACCTGGATAATTCCTAGGTCGTCTTCGTGAAAATTTGTTAACACATTTTCAATCAGGGTAGCGGAGTGAGATTTTAATCTTGTAGGCTTTGTGATTTTGGGGAAAAAATTAATTGAATTCATTTGAAGGCCATGATAGTGTGTTTTGAAGAGATCAATATTGTAGTCACCCATTAAAATACATTTTTTGTTTTTGGGTTTTAGATTATCTAAAATTGGTAGAAGAGTAGTGTTGAAAATCTCGAGGTTTTTTCCAGGTGAGCGATAGATTATTCCTATAACATATATATCGTTATCGATCTTCGCTTCTACAAAGAGGGATTCATGCTGTTCACGATCGTCTATGAAAAAAGATGATCCCGAATTTGCAATTTGTGAATTCATCTCTGATGTACAGAACCACCTCATCACCCTACGTTATACTGTTTCTTGAAAGAGGAAATGGTTGATAAACATGAATGGAATATAATTCTTCAGTTGACGGATCCAGCCAACTTTCAGATATACCTATAATAGAAAATTTGAAGTTGGTATACATGGATGAGAGCTAGGAGTTATGAAGGTATACCATTTTGTGCTCCTCACGTAAATATTGTGCTTTTTAATTATATTAACCACAAAAACTGTTAATTTGATCTAAAGTCGTGAAAATGACAGAAAGCACAAAATCATTATGAGCCAAATGCTGATTTCTGTATAATATGTAGTAAAATATTAACTTTGTCGATACTTCTTGCCTGTTTGGAATTCATTTATAAATAATCCAAGGTGAATTAACTTAAACTGCATGCATATTCCAAGTCTAGAATAGTTTAACTTTCAAGATGTGTAAACAATTAACTCGTAACTCACTTTGTTCTCAATAAAAAACTTGAATTTCCCGTTTAGTGAAAATGACGTCACCCTTCACAGATGAAGGTAGTGCTGCGACAACAAATAGTTCCAACAATAAATTCAGTAAAATACTTCAACAACGTCATCATAAGAGACCTAATGTTACACTTAACTCTTAATCTACATTTCTAAATAGCATTTGAGGGCATAACAGACTAGAAAAGCACATATTATTGACATAAAAATATATCACGTGACATCTCGAGTTCATAATGGCGCTGTCGACAAATACAAAAAAATGTACAGTATGACATCGATGACAAATGTTAAATTTCAGCGACAATAAAGTATCAAGTTTGGTCACGGCTCTAAACATTATCTTTGAGACCTAGAGAAATAAGGTGTGACCTATTTAATTCATAACGGTATGCTTTGCCCTGAAAATCTCACGTAAACTGCGACTACAAAATCGCACTCAATAATCAAAAAATAGGAAACAATGAATGTCAGCAACAATGTTGAACAGCTGATATGATCGGACAATTCAATTCTAAAAGTTATTCAAGTAATACACTCGGAATATTGTCAGAACTGTGCTATTCTAATGTACAACAATAATATATTAGACAAATAAAACAATCTAATATACACCGGATATTACATCCTCCACTTCTCAGTTTCAAATTCTCCTGAATTTCAAAAGTTCAGAAATAGCCAGGAAGCTAGAAAAACCTGTCAGTTAGATTTTCGTTTAATGTCCTAAATACTAAATATTTATTCTGTTTTCTCAATCTTCTGACGAAGAGGAATGCCGCTCCTATCCAAAAGGGTGCAAAGGAAGTTGGTGGACTTGTCCATCTTGTTATCGAAAGCTTCGAACATCTCTTCCACCTTGTTTGAAGGAGAAATTCCTTTGTCGAGGATAATCTGAACAACTAGCTGATAGTTGTAATACCGGTACCGTGATAATTGTACAGTCACATCTGGATCACAATTGACCGGTGTACCCGACAGGGTCAACATATTGTAATTGTCATGCAGGTCATCAACATCAATGGTCATGTTTTCATCTATCTGGCACTCAAGGCGCATTACAAAGAACTCTCCTTACCTTCTCCTTCCCCTTCATCTGCTGCCACCCTCTAGGTGGCCACTGGAGGATCCTTGTTAACGGGAATGGACATCTCTTCACATGCGTCTCAATCTCGCCTAGCTGGAGGTAACAGTGAAAGACATCCACGGCGCAGAATGCATCGAGCTCGCCCCGATAATCCAGTCTGTTCCTCCGATGCACCTGGAATTCTGTGGACTGTAGAGGCTACTTTGTTGCCAGGTGGTGGTGTTGGGTGTTTGTCGTTGCTGAAAGGAAGAGGGTATTCTGTCGATATCATCACTTTCCTCACATCCTTAACCACTGATGTCGACGGTTTTGCAGGCGATGATTTTGATGAATTTGGCAACATATGTGACTGTAGCAATAGTGGTGGATTGAGTGTGGCAGTTGATGAAGATAGAGTGGCTGAATGTGAAGGTCGACTGGATGATGCCCTGGCCCACGAATGGGATGACCATTTGAGGATGATGTTGGCTTTGCTGTCATGGAAGACCCCTTTGATGACGATGAGGATGATGTGGGCTTAGCTGACGATTAGAGCGATATGCAAGAGGTGGGAAAAATTGACGACGTCTGGTGACTAAAAAGCAACAATACGACTCTACAGGAAAGTATTCGTCGACACCTAACATTCAGACCCGAGAATACGGTGGATTCTCGGACGTAGCCTTATTATCTCAGCCGCACCTTTATTGCAGCTGTTCATGTGGCGACCGGCTTAAGCGGAATTAGATGCGCTGGCTCGGGAGCTGTGATGACAGACCAGCTCAAACAACTCATCTGATGCTAATGGATGAGAATCATGGTCGTCTGATGGAATAAACGCCTTAACAGGGTAACCTGGTAAATGCAAGAAACCTAGGAAAACTAACCTGTAATGTCCGACTTCTTACGGCTTAAATTTCTCACCGAAACAATTATCTCACATATATTTGTCGAGTAACATGTACAGAGGGCGGGCCTCGGGGACTACAAGGAAGACCTCTTTGATGATACGTTGGTTGACTTAACAGATTTCTGAACACTGGTGATTTCCAAATGGGCGCTTAGAGGACAGGGGTCACTTGAAGGTCTTAGGCTTCACAGCTGATAATGATCCCTCAGGAACAGGTGCTGATGTCTTTGTTGATGTGGACTGGTCATCATAGATTTCTATCACCTTCGAAATCTTGATGGGAGTAAGACACACTGAAGATGTTTTCATGACCACTGTCTGGTTTGCCAGCTGTTGTTTCAGCAGGTGATCCATCTTCTCCCTAGGGTAGCTCGCCTTCCTCTAAATCTGCATCGATGTCAACATGGATGACAACATCATCACTCCCAGAACCTTGGCTATTCCCTTCCACACCTAAGAGCTACACCGGATTGATCCACCGTGTTACGGCCACGACAAAGGCTACCTCTATCCCACGGACTGTTGCAACATAGGCTGACATCACTGATATTACATAGATGCCTTTATTTTTCGGTTTCATAGGGGTCTCTTCTGGTGGAAAAGCTGACAACTTTCGAACTAGAGAGCTCATGCCTCATGCATTGAAAAGAATGTTTGCTGCAAGTTTTACGAAGAACCATAGACACCCACTAACATCTGAATTCAACCAGGCTGTAATCCCATCGACATTCATTGACAGATCTTTATGGAAAGCACCTCATCGATGTCTGGGGTTGTAAGGCTGTTCTCCATCCGGACTCTCTTTGGTAGGTCGCTGGTCATCATCGTTAAGTTGTTTGTCACCGCAGTTATAGATGACTTTCCACCCCTCCTGCCATTTCCTGAAGTCTCGCCCAGGGTTGCTCGGATGCCGATGTAGTCAGACTGAGTCATTCGCACTTGCAATTTCGTCTCTGTTATTTTGAGTATTTCTGTGGTTTAAATCTGGTATTATTCCAGATTTCTTGTGTAGTATTTTCGTGAACGTTTTTGCAGTTTGTACATGGTGAAATTTTGAGTAGCGATTTTCTTTTGTCTTGATCAGCCCGGCTGGGTTACCTAGATCACCATTTTCGTTGTGTAGATAGAGGGCGCTGTATTCAATATAGCATTGTCATACGGGGCTTTTGGATCTTCGAAGGCACTGTTTTAATATATAGCGCGGGATATTTGTAAAACTGTTTACAACTGTTATTATTATTTTTGTTTGTTTGTTCGAGTTAATCTTTTCTGCGAGTTTTGTTTGTTTGTTCAAGTTAATTTTTTCTGGTGCTCCCTGGGTGGGAGTTTTGCTTTGTTTATTTTTTGTCTTGGTCAGCCCGGCCGGGTTGACCTTGACGTAGATCACCATTTTCCTTTTGTAGATAGATGGCGCTGTATTGATTATAACATTGTCATACGGGGCTTTTAGGTTTTCGAAGGCACTGTTAATGTATAGCGCGAGCTATTGTAAAACTGTTCAAAACTGTTCTTATTTTTTTGTTTGTTTGTTTGGTTGTTCGAATTAATCTTTTCTGGGGTTTTGTTGTGCGGCTCCCTAGGTGAGAGTCTGTAATAGTTTTTTTAGTGCTATGGCAAAAAAACTGTTGAATAGGCCACTGAGCCTTAGAGCCAGCCCCAAGCACAGGGATTTAGTGTCAACTGGATTGCATATACATACCCATCTCACACCACAT